>CANDYM010000035.1:0-75334 GCA_947397865.1 Polietes domitor
ATCCACCTGAGGATTCGGCTATATGCACTTTGTTATTTCGTCTGCAGCACGTTGAAATATTCATAGGAGACTCAATAAAGTATATATTTATGCCGGGTCATGGTAAAAATCTAAGACGATTTAGCCATATCCGTCTATCTGTTGAAAACACGCTAGCTTCCGAACGAAAAGAGCTAGAAGATTCAAATTTTCTCTAAATGTGGGTTGGGAGGGTATTATGTACCCTTCTTGATGGAGGGTATATAATAGGGCATATTGATTTTTAATCGATTTGGAAAAAATTTTGAATGCAAAGAGAATGCAAAAGCTTTAAAATTATCCTTCAATGTGTGCAAGGATGTTATATAGAAAAACACCGAAAACCTGGCTTTTTTCAATGTTTCCTCTAAAACAAGTCTTTATCGCTTTAGCAACTGTTATAATATATACAAATAGATTGGTATTATCAGCAATCTAGACACCTGGTCCATAATTGTTGTTAAAGTGGGAAGTTTAAGACAATACTTTTCTCTGTAAAAGCTTAATGATCTGCAGACAATCCCACATATATAGTAGAGTGGCTTTTTTGTGAGGAAGGGAAAAATGTGGTTGATGTTCCCTACTAAAATGAAAGATTAGTTTATTTTATTTGTTCTCCCGAAGTATTTCGCTTTCATCATTGTCCGTTTGTGAGCTGAATGTGTTCAAAATAACCTCCATAAATCAATTTTTTCTTGAACGGAATTCACGATAAGAATGGTATTGAGAAAAAACAGCTAGAAATTAAAATCCGACCCGAGCCTTATCAAACAATATTAAAAACTTGCATATGGCCCAGTATAAATGACAGATTTATACTATTTTAGTGCAGTTTTTGATTCATTTTTTTTATAAAAAACCGCAATAACTTCCACATTTTTAGTTTTTAGGAGCTCGTTGGAGAGATATTGATAACCAATTGCAATTATTAAAATCGAACCCATTAAGGGCCGCAAATTTTCTTCATGCTGTTAATACTCAGTAGGTTAAATGTGAAGTAAATTCTGATATATGGGATTATTTGCATCGTAAACACATTCTAGTCTTATATAAAGCTAATTTTTGGAAAGATATTCAACCGTTTAAAATTTCCCCCCTTAAAAATTAAAACATGAATAATCTAAATAAACTTTTTAGGAGAACAATTTAAATGGTTGTTAATGTTAAACTAACATAGATAGGCGCATGAAATTTAATGTATTTTTAGCAGATGTTCATCTTTTTCATTTGATACCCTCATTGCTATTGTATGACACGCAAAAGTACGAAACTAAATTATTGAAACATTTACATTCTTTGGAAATTAAAAGTCCTGTAAAAAGTCTAAAGGACCACGAAATAAAAAACTGAGTATGAGTTTTCCTATTAGTGACTTATAGTTTCACTTCGGAGTTTCTATATAATCACGTTCTATTGAGGAAAATCCTGTCGCCTGGTTTTATTGTAACATCTTGTGTGAAGTTTTCCTCCCAATTTATCCATTGAAAGACCAAAATTGCAGATGTTTTTTTTTTCAAAAATTAGCTTTTTTCAAAATTGTAAAACTAGAATGTTTTTAACTCACAATTGCAATTGGTGATCATTACCTCTTCAACGATCCAACTAAAACACAAATCAAACTAAAACAAGTAAGGAAAGGCTAAAGTCGGGCGGGGCCGACTCTATGATACACTCCACTTTCTATCCGAATACAATTCAATTCGGTGAAAAAGTGAAAACGGTAAGGATTTTTGTATCCCGTAAATGTATGTGTTTGACAAAAAATGTTAAATCCGAAAGGACATTTGTATGAGGATATATTGAAACCTGGAACGAAATAGGTGAAATATAAAGTGTATAGTTTGGACAAAATCGGTTAAAATTTTGGGAGCAACATTTGTGTTTGGGCTATATTTAAATCTGAACCGATTTGGACTATAAGATGTTGTGCCAAATTTAAAGAAAATCGGATACAATATGTGGTTTCCATAGCGCAAAAGTCAAATCGGTAGCGACATTTGTATGGGAGCTATATCTAAATCTGAACCGATCTAGCCCGCTTTAGCCACATGTGTTTCTAGTTGGATTATAAGATGTTGTGCCAAATTTAAAGAAAATCGTGGCATTTAAAGCAGAAAAAGTCAAATCGGGAGCGACATTTATATGGGGGCTATATATAAATATGAACCGATTTTACCCAAATTCTGCATAGGTGTTTCTAGTTAGATTATAAGATGTTGTGCCAAATTTAAAGAAAATCAAGTATAATATGTGGCATTTAAAGCAAAAAAAAAAGCAAATCGGGAGCGACATTTATATGGGGGCAATATCTAAATCTGAACCGATCTTAACCAATTTCAGCATAGGTGTTTCTAGTTGGATTATAAGATGTTGTGCCAAAGTTAAAGAAAATCGAGTGCAATATGTGGTTTCTAGAGCGGAAAATGTCAAATCGGGAGCGACATTTGTATAGGGCTATATCTAAATCTGAACCGATCTGCCCTATATTCACCATGGGTGCTTCTACTGGAAATATAAGATGTTTTACTAAATCAGAAGACAATCTGATAGAATATGTGGTTTCTAGAGCGGAAAAAGTCAAATCTGGAGTGAAATTCGTATGGGGGCTATATCTAAATCTGAACCGATTTTCTTCAAATTAAATAGCGTTCGTCCTTGTTCCGAAAAACTTCGTTGTGTAAAGTTTCATTTGGTTCTGGCTACAATTGCGACCTGTATCGTGAATACAACAATAGATGGACAGACAGACATTGCTAAATCGACTCAGAAAGTGATTCTAAGTCGATCGGTATAATTGACAGTGGGTCTATATAGGTTCCTTTTGGGTGTTACAAACAAATGCACAAAGACATAATACTCTCGTGGAGTGTATAAATATGGAACTTATTGCGGTTTTTATAAAAATTGCAAAAAAAAAGTTGCACAAAAATGTTAAAATTTTAAAAACGGATATTCGGCAAATGAGTTGTGCTTCTCGTTCATTTGTGAGAATAATTTACTTAAAGAGGCCGTATATTGTGTTGAAAAGTCGCTGCGAAGCCACCTGAAGAAACCTTTGACAGGGTGGAGATTATGATAGTCTGCAACCAAGTAATAAATGTCACCATGCCATTTGTAAATAAATTTGCATTCTATTAAATATAGATGCAAAATTGTCTTGAGCCAGGACAATGTCCCAGTTCAAATCAAATATTTATTACAGGCCAAAAAAAAAACAACCGAAAAAACTAAAACTTTTTAACATTTTTGCAGCAATAATTTTTGCTCCATTGTTGAATTTTTTGTATTCCCATGTCGGAATTTAACTATAGTCGTCGGAGATATTCAGGTGGATCATACACACCAACCGATCGTCTAGTTTCGTCACAAGGAGTATTGTAACTTTTTGGCAGAAAGCTAATAACAATGTCTCAAATTTACTACAGTTATTGTGTGGACCTCGTCCTGTTTTAGATTATATCTATGTATATATATTTTCTGGTTCTCGTTGGTAGGAAAATATATGCGCCTGTCGTTTGGAATGCAAATAAAACAAATGTACTAAAGTTTAGACAGGACTTTATTATATGTTTAAAATATACCTAAACTCGGATATTTATGCACGGACACATGGATATGTTGTCGAGGGTTGTTAGAAAAGTTTTCGACCTATGCTTACACCACATTAAGAGAAATGGAAAAAATAAAAAAATGGAAAAATTTGTTAGATCAGTTTTTAATCTAACACTAGGCAATGCGAAAATTATGAATAATAACTGCTATATATTTTTGATGTACCTCGACTATACAAATTTCCAACATTTTTAATTCGTTTTTGATTTCTTTTTCAGCAGTAAATTGTTGCCAGTTTCCAAAATGTACCATCTAACGACATTCATATAAAAATATTAAAAAATAATACAAAATACTTTTTGAACAAACCACGTTACACATAGCTGGCTGGCTCACAAGTGTGCAGGTAAGTACCATTGATGTCAGACAAAAAAATGCCAACAAATGTTGAACATATGTTCAGGTTGTTGCAACTTTTATGTAACTTATATGCCCAAAAAATGTGTTTTTACATGAATTGAAATGGAAATTAAAAACAAAACGAAAAAAGAATAACTTTTAAAAAACATTAAAAGCCATTATGATACTTCTTCTTTACCTTTATTGAGTTCTGGTTCTGGTTTTACACAATGTTTGGGGAAATTCATGTTAAATAAGATATATCTATTTTCGGAAATAAAGGGTGTGGTATTCAAGGATGATTAAATGATAAATAGGAAGCACCAATGTACAGTCTTATAGCGGGTGCTTCCTCCTCAAAATTCCATTTTCCGATAACACTAGTCACCAAACGTGGATGTCATTTAAAGTCTATTATATTAAAAAAACATTGACAAGATTTTATAAATATTTATTAGCTTTCAAACGAACAAAGTTAAAAGAATTTATATGAAATTAAACAAGTAAGAAGACGTTAAATTCGGCCGGGCCGAATCTTATATACCCTCCACCACGGAGTGCATTCCACAGTATTACCAGCAGATTAAAGGATGTCAGATGTTGATATTTTTATGCACATTACTATATTTGATTACTATTTCAAGCTATAATTTATACTTATGCGCACTGTTTAAAATCTACTACCATAAATAAATACAATGCTGTAATTGTGAAAGTGAACATGCCTAAAAATTAGGCGATTTTCAGTCGCCATTAGGGAGAAGCATTTTCAGATACAGACAAAGTGACTGCATTATTTTGATAAGAAAAGTACAATTTTTAAAGATATCTCCATTCGCCCGCTAAAACATTTATTTTCTTTGTTGTGTTCCAAGCTACAAGAGGAATGTCCGCAACAAATTTCAAATCTATGAAAATCAGATATCTAATTAATAAGCCAAGGCTGCCAATATTTTTAGTCTATGTATATATATAATGGAAATTATACTTCAATTCATAAAGTAAATATAAGGCAGCAATCATAAATACCCTAAATATTGGGGGATAGAGAGTGTATTTTCAGCTGCAGTCCTTTGGTTGGTTGTATTTCCAACTATTTTAATTTCAAAGGTACAAATTTTGAAAATACCTTACTTCTCACGTACGCAGTATAATACAACTTCACGATTCTACCATTTTTTGTCGTAAAAGCAACAAAATAAAGTACGAATTTGGAAAACAAAATTATTTTACGTCGCTATGCACTCAGAGGAATGTATATACCCAATTCCATGATACTATCTGCGGCCATTTTGTTGGTACCATTTTTATCCCCTTTTTCGCATTTTACTCCTTAAAAGTACTACTTTCGAAAATTTCATCATTCTAGCTGTAGCCTTTTAGTTTGTACCATTTTTCCATGCTTTATATAAGGTTACTTTCTATATATGTTTGTGTGCCACAAAATTTGAAATCAATTTTTGAAAGCTTTTTTCTCAACCAATTTTGCTCAAATTTTGCACACTTAATCATTTTCGATGACAATACAAGGAAATGGAAAAATTTGACCAATTGGACAAAGGGGCGTGGCACCTCCCATACGAAGTTAAAACCTATTATTGAATATTGTCAGTTCTATGACACCTAGAATGCTGAAATTTTGTGTAAGTGCATCTAGCATCAATTCGCATAGTTGTGCCAAAAATGGGCGGTATTGGAAAAGTGGGCGTGGCATCTCCCATACGAAGTTAAAACCTATTATTGAATATTGTCAGTTCTATGACACCTAGAGTGCTGAAATTTTGTGTAAGTGCATATACCATCAATGTGCATAGTTGTGCCAAAAAGGGGCGGTATTGGAAAAGTGGGCGTGGCACCTCCCATACGAAGTTAAAACCTATTATCGAATATTGTCAGTTCTATGACACCTAGAGTGCTGTAATTTTGTGTAAGTGCATCTAGCATCAATGTGCATAGTTGTGCCAAAAATGGGCGGTATTGGAAAAGTGGGCGTGGCATCTCCCATACGAAGTTAAAACCTATTATTGAATATTGTCAGTTCTATGACACCTAGAGTGCTGAAATTTTGTGTAAGTGCATCTAGCATAAATTCGCATAGTTGTGCCAAAAATGGGCGGTATTGGAAAAGTGGGCGTGGCACCTCCCATACGAAGTTAAAACCTATTATTGAATATAGTCAGTTCTATGACACCTAGAGTGCTGTAATTTTGTGTAAGTGCATCTAGCATCAATGTGCATAGTTGTGCCAAAAATGGGCGGTATTAGAAAAGTGGGCGTGGCACCTCCCATACGAAGTTAAAAAATATTATTGAATATTGTCAGTTCTATGACACGTATAGTGCTCAAATTTTATGTAAGTGCATCTAGCATCAATGTGCGTAGTTGCGCCTAAAATGGGCGGTAATGCAAAAGTGGGCGTGGTACCTCCCATACAAACCACAAATTAAAAATCTATTATTTCTGCTCCTGATAACGCAGTGATTTTTCCTTCTACAAAAGATAACTAAAAAAGAATTTCTAGGCCCAATAGAATTCTGCTTGCATATAGCATGGATTTGAAAAAAAAATTTTTTTGATTTACTAGTTATCCTTCTGCTCCCATTGAATCCCTTGAAAGTACGAATTTGGAAAAACGTTTGTTTTCGTGTCACTCAGTCAGAGGATTGTATACCGCGAATTTCATGGTTCTAGCTGCATCCATTTGTTTGGTACAATTTTTATCCCCTTTTTCCATTTTACCCCCTACAAATAAAAATCACTCTATGGTGCCTTTTATGCTATAAAGGGAATGTGAATTGCAAATATTAAGTAAATACAAGCTATATGTTCAAAAAACATGATGAAATACTCTAAATATTAGGGGTATTTTCAGTCCTTGTGAGGGAAAATTTTTTCCCTCTGGGCTGATTTCGCCCACTTTCAATCCCAACCGATCTGCAACCATAAGACACATTTGGGAAAAATTTGAATCTCCTAGCTCATTTCGTTCGGCCGCTATCGTGCTTTCACCAGACAGACTGACGGACATGACTATATCGTCTTCGAATTGTACCACGACCCAGAATATATACACTTTATGGGGTCTTCCCCCATCCTGGAGGTGGAGTGTATAACAAGTAAAAACGGAACCTTATTATACCCTCCACCATGTGTTGCATTCCACTGCGGCTACCGATTTTACGTAGAAGTCCAGTGACATTACAGGAAAATGTTAATTTTTTAAAATATAGCCGAGCAAAAACAAATGAAGATATTGAAAAAAATAATTTCATAAATAGATAGAAAATTTTTATTATTATATTAAATTAAAAATGTTTATAATATATATCTAGGGCTCTTATTCAAAAGTTGCTATGAACAAAAACAAAACTTTTCAGGAGAGCGAAGAGTAATTTTTAATCATTCTTCTAGAGTTTACTCTAAAGAGGGTTACTAATTGCTACGATTAAAAAGTTTTCAAATTTTCCTATTATTCACGGTTTTATGGTTCAGAGCCACTTTTCATGTTTAAAAGTTGAGCACTATGAATGTTGAAATAAGCACATTACCATTTATGCTCAAATATATAAATAAGATTTATTGTAAACTCGATAACGTTTTTCATTTTCTGTGATGTACACAGCGACTATAAAGATTGCAGTTTCATCCGTCAGATTGGTACCCTTTTCCAATTTTTTTACAAAAAGTGGATAGTGTAAACAAAATCAAGTAAAAACGGTGTTAAGTTCGGCCGGACCGAACTTTATATACCCTCCACCATGTATTGCATTCCGCAGAGGATGTCGATTTTCGCAGAAATGCAGTAATATTACAGGAAAATATATTTTTTTAATATAACCAAACCAAAACACATGCAAATATTAAAAAAATAATTTTAGAAATAAATATAATATTTTAATTATTTCTAACCAAGCTTATAAGGCAAGGCTATCAATACGTCAATTCAAAAAATAATTATTCTTATATTTTTATTTTCAAAAAGCTTAAATACCATAAATATTGGAAGATAGTGGGTGCTACAGTTGGTTGTAGTTTCATTCTATTTTAACTCCCAAAGTACAAATTTTGAAAATCCATTATCAGACGTACATAGTGCAAAATAACCTAACTTCATGATTCAACCAATTTTTGCCGTAAAAGAAAAAAAACGAATTTCGAAAAACTTTTTTTATTTTACGTGTCTATGCAGTCAGAGGAATGTATACACCGAATTCCATGTTTCCAGCTGCGGCCATTTGGTTGGTACCATTTTTACCCCCTTAAGAGTACTGCTATCTAAAATCTCTTTATTTGACGTTTCTTCCAAATTAGAATTTCATCATTCAAGCTGTACCGTTTTATACCTTTAAAGTACGAATTTCGAAATATCCGTTTATTTCCCGTGAGAAATGTATACTCCGAATTTCATGTCTCTAGCTGCGGTCAATTGGTTGGTACTATTTGTACCCCCTTTTTCATTCTAAACCCAAAAAGTACGAATTTCGAAAAATCCGTTTATTTTACGTGCCTTCGCTATTAGAGGAATATATACACCGAATTTCATTATTCTAGGTGTAGCCATTTGGTTGGTACAATTTTAATCCCGCTGTACCCATTGTATCCCTTGAAAGTACGAATTTGAAAAAAAGCTTTTATTGTCCATGTCTACGTAGTCAAAGGAATGTATACATAGAATTTCAAGACTCCAGCTGCGGTCATTTGGTTGGTACTATTTTAATCCCCTTTTCCCATTTGACCCCAAAAAGTACGAATTTCGAAAAATCCGTTTATTTTCCGTGTCTGCACAGTCAGATGAATGTAATCTCCGAATTTCATTGCTCATTTGCTTGGTACTATTTTTATCCCTTTTTTCATTTTAACCCCAAAAAGTACGAATTTTGTCAAATCCGTGTATTTTACGTGTCTCGCAATCAGAGGAATGTATTCACCGAATTTCATTATTCTAGGTGCAGCCGTTTGATTGGTACCATTTTTATCTCTCTATTGTCATTTTACCCCTTAAAAGTACGAATTTGGAAAAATACTTTTATATTATGTATCTGCTCAATTAGAGGCATTTATACACCGAATTTCGTATCTCTAGCTATTGTCGTTTGATGAGTACCATTTTTATCCCTTTTTGTCCTATTTCACCCCTACGAATAAGAATCACTCTATGGTGCACGTTTCTGCTATAAGGGAAATGCACATACCCAATATCAGACATATTGAAAAAACATGTTTAAACACTCGAAACATTAGGGGTTATTATGGGTATTTTTCTTGTGAGGGAAAAAATCCCTTTGGACCGATTTCGCCCAGTTTCAATCCAACCGATATACGAATAAAAGACGCATTTTTGGAAAATTTGGTCGTTCTAGCTCTTTTCGTTTAGATTCTAGCGTGCTTTCAACAGACGGATGGACAGACGGTCCATCGTCGTCCAGATCGTCTTAGAATTTTATGACGATCAAGAATATATATACTTTATAGGGTCTCATGTCGATATTTCACGGTGTTACAAACGGAATGACATACTTAGTATGCCCCCATCCCGTAGTGGAGGGTATAAAAAGTTATTCGAGTTTCCTAATGTAGCAACATTCATCAGCCACACTGTATATGAGACGGCTTCCCCTTTCAGAGACTTTATAGATATTTATTAGGTCTGAAATAAACAAAGATAAAATAATTTATATGACTTAAAAAAAATTATTTCAGCTTCCTAATGTAGCAACATTCATCAGCCACACTGTATTTGGGACGACTTACCCTTTCAGAGACTTTGAAAATAGTTATTAGTTTTCAAATGAACAAAGTATGAACGAATTTATATGAATGAAAAAAATAACATGTGATTTTCTTAATGTAGCCACATTCTTCAGCCACCCTGTAGATAAAAAGACTTTATTTGGCACGCCTTCCCTTCTGTACCTGCTGGCACAGTTAACCAGTTTTCCTTATTGCTGTGTTAGGTTGGATTATTTCATTTTCCATCATTCTTTGCTGTCCACCCTATTTGTGTTGGAAAGTTTCAAATGTTCAATTTACTGACCACACAAAACAAAACTAGTTTCGAATAAAAATGTGGAAAACCAGAGAAAAACATACGTTTCATGAAAGAAAACATTACAATGCCACAAAAAACATTTTGTACAAAATGCTAAACAAAGTCTTTGACTAACCAAAGAAGAATATTGTAGGGGTTTTTCGAAATACAAATCTAATACACACAATACAATACTACAAATGGTATTGGAGTTGAGTGTCCGGCAGAGTTTTAAGTGATTATTTAGGAAATTGCGATGATCCAACTGAAAGGAGATGAATTATTCTTCTTTTACATTTAGAAAAATTACAATTAGATGAACGAGTATAATTAAAAGTCATTCAGTAGTTTGTAAATGACTTTCGATTGTATTGTATATGGTTTTCATCAAAATCCATATCTTCACTTCCAAATTGTGGAAAACATTGCAAAAGATATCATTTAACTCAAACAAAAATTCGAAATCCTTTTCAGAATGAGAAATTTCAACTTTATTGTGAATTAATTCAAAATACATACACAGGTTTCCCTGGGAAACAGCTCATTTCATTTATAATAAAGGGTGATTTTTTAAAAGCTATAGGAAAGTTTTTCAAAAAAAGCACATAAAATTCAGAAAAATGCATGAAATCTTTATTTGAATCGATAGTACGGTCCATATAATTTAATGTTTGAAGATTATTTCATGCAACTGTTGACCTTGACTGCGCCTCAAATGGTCCATCCGCTTAGTCCAATTTTGACATACTCTTTCCAACATTTCGGCCGGTATCTCACGAATAAATGCTTCAATGTTATCTTCCAATGCGTCAATTGAAGCGTGGTTGTCTGTATAGAAATGAGCTTTAACATAGACCCACAAACAATAGTCTAACGACGTTAAATCGCACGATCTAGGCGGCCAATTGACCGGTCCCGAACGTGAAATAAATGTCCATTGTTGCGAATGCTGTGTGGCATGTGGCACCGTCTTGTTGAAACCACATGTCATGCAAGTCAAGCTCTTGCATTTTGGGCAAAAAAAAAGTTGGATATCATCTCACGGTAGCGCTCACCATTCGCAGTTACGTTACGATTCGCATCATCTTTGAAGAAGTGCGGTCCAATGATGCCACCAGCCCATAAACCGCACCAAACTGTGACTTTTTCTGAATGTATTGGTAGCTCTTGCAATGCTTCTGGCTGATATTCACTTCAAAATCGACAATTCTGTCTACTTACGTACCCATTGAGCCAAAAATGAGCTTCGTCGCTGAAGAAAATTTTTCGGTAAAAAAGTGGATCTTAGGCTGGATGACCTTTCTTAACAGAGCACGCATTTTGATAATAAAATTCAATAATTTGCAAACGTTGTTCGTTTATAAGACGATTCATGGTTAAATTATAGACCAAACTGAAGATGTTTGACAGTGAAACAAAACACGAAACGTGCGTCAGCTGTTTAAACCAGTGTTGCCAAAAAGCTAATAGCTAAAAAATCACCCTTTATATCTAGGGGCTAATCCCGTCATTGGAAATCGAGAAAGATACGATCGAAATGGTCTTTTATTTATAGTAAAAATGAATAAATTTTTAACGAAGTTAGTCAAAATCTAACGTGATTTGTTCCACTATACTTTATCTGTATACCTTTTTTTGTTTTCGTTGAAAATTATTACTTCTTTCACAATATATAGATATAGAAATTTATTTCAATCGATATCGAATCATGTAATTAGCCACCTGCCATTACGACCAAGTTGATGAAACTAACACTTTTAGTTGTATTCAATAACTCATGATTTTTATACCCTCCACCTTCAGGATGGGGGTATACTAACTTTTTTATTCCGTTTGTAACACATTGAAATGTCTACCTGAGACCCTATAATGTATATATATACTTGGTCGTCATAAAATTCTAGGACGATCTAGCCATATCCGTCCGTCCGTCTGTTAAAAGCAGGCTGGCATCTAAACGAAAGGAGGTAGAACGTTCAAATTTCCCATAGTTGCGTTCTATAGTCGTAGATCGGTTGGTATTGAAACGGGGCGAAATCGGGCCAAAGGGAAAAATTTATCCCTCACAAGGACTAAAAATACCCATAATAATCCCTAATATTTTAGCGTATTTAAGCATGTTTTTTGAATATGTCTGTTTATATTTGCTTGATATTTGGTATGCGCATTCCCCTATAGCAAAAACGTGCACCATAAAGTGATTCTTATTTGTAGAGGGTGAGATGGGACAAAAAAGGGATAAAAATGGTACATATTAAACGACAACAGCTAGAAACACGAAATTCGGTGTGTACATTCCTCTAATAGAGTAGATACATAGTATAAAAGTATTTTTTCCAAATTAGTACTTTTAAGGGGTAAAATGGGAATAGATAAAAATGGTACGAACGAAACGTACTTTTTAGGGTTAAAATGAAAAGGGGATAAAAATAGTACCAATCAAATGACCGCAGCTAGAGTCATGAAAATTGGAGTATACATTCCACTGACTGTGTAGACACGGAAAATAAACGGATTTTCGAAATTCGTACTTTTTGCGGTCAATATGGAAAAAGGGGATAAAAATAGTACCAACAAAATGACCGCAGCTAGAGTCATGAAATTTGGAATATACGTTTCTCTAGCTGTGTAGACACGGAAAATAAACGGATTTTTTGAAATTCGTACTTTTTGGTGTCAAAATGGGGAAAAATGGGATAAAATAGTACCAACCAAATGACCGCAGCTAGAGTGATGAAATTCGGAGTATAGATTCCTTTGACTACGTAGACATGGAAAATAAATGGTTTTTCCAAATTCGTACTTTCAAGGGATATAATAGGTACAGAGGGATAAAAATGGTACCAACCAAACGGCTACATCTAGAATAATCAAATTCGGTGTATACATTCCTCTGATTGCATAGACACGTACAGTAAACGAATTTTTCGAAATTCGTACTTTTTGGGGCTAAAATAAAAAAGGCGATAAAAATAGTACCAATCAAATGACCACAGCTAGATTCATTAAATTTGGAGTATACATTTCTCTGACTGTGTAGACACGGAGAATCAAAGAATTTTCTTCGAAAATTCGTTCTTTTTGGGCTCAAAATGGAAAAAGGGGATAAAAATAGTACCAACCAAATGACCGCAGCTAGAGTCATGCAATTCGGAGTATACATTCCTCTGACTGCGTAGACACGGAAAATAAACGGATTTTTCGAAATTCGTACTTTCAAGGGATACAATGGTACAGAGGGATAACTAGTAAATCAAAAAATTTTTTTTTTCAAATCCATGCTTTATGCAAGCAGAATTCTATTGGGCCTAGAAATTATTTTTTAGTTATCTTTTGTAGAAGGAAAAATTACTGCAAAATTTCAGTTTTTTATCTGCCATAGAACGGCATATATTCGAAAATGGGTTTTAATTTCGTATGGGAGGTGCCACGCCCACATTTCCATTACCGCCCATTTTTGTCACAACTACGCACATTAATGCTAGATGCACTTACACAAAATTACAGTAGGTGTAATTTTGGTTTTAACTTCATATGGGAGGTGCCACGCCCACTTTTGCATTACCGCCCATTTTAGGCGCAACTACGCACATTGATGCTAGATGCACTTACACAAAATTTGAGCACTATACGTGTCATAGAACTGACACTATTCGATAATATGTTTTAACTTCGTATGGGAGGTGGTACGCCCACTATTCCAATACCGCCCCTTTTTGGCAGAACTACGCACATTGATGGTAGATGCACTTACACAAAATTTCAGCACTCTAGGTGTCATAGAACTGACAATATTCAATAATAGGTTTTAACTTCGTATGGGAGGTGCCACGCCCACTTTTCCAATACCGCCCATTTTTGGCACAACTATGCACATTGATGCTAGATGCACTTACACAAAATTTCAGCACTCTAGGTGTCATAGAACTGACAATATTCAATAATAGGTTTTAACTTCGTATGGGAGGTGCCACGCCCACTTTTCCAATACCGCCCCTTTTTGGCACAACTATGCGAATTGATGCTAGATGCACTTACACAAAATTTCAGCACTCTAGGTGTCATAGAACTGACAATATTCAATAATAGGTTTTAACTTCTTATGGGAGATGCCACGCCCACTTTTCCAATACCGCCCCTTTTTGGCACAACTATGCGAATTGATGCTAGATGCACTTACACAAAATTTCAGCACTCTAGGTGTCGAAGCGAATTGATGCTAGATGCACTTACACAAAATTTCAGCACTCTAGGTGTCATAGAACTGACAATATTCAATAATAGGTTTTAACATCGTATGGGAGGTTCCACGCCCACTTTTCCAATACCGCCCATTTTTGGCACAACTATGCACATTGATGCTAGATGCACTTACACAAAATTACAGCACTCTAGGTGTCATAGAACTGACTATATTCAATAATAGGTTTTAACTTCGTATGGGAGTTCCACGCCCACTTTTCCAATACCGCCCATTTTTGGCACAACTATGCGAATTGATGCTAGATGCACCTACACAAAATTTCAGCACTCTAGGTGTCATAGAACTGACAATATTCAATAATAGGTTTTAACTTCGTATGGGAGGTGCCACGCCCACTTTTCCAATACCGCCCCTTTTTGGCAAAACTATGCGAATTGATGCTAGATGCACTTACACAAAATTTCAGCACTCTAGGTGTCATAGAACTGACAATATTCAATAATAGGTTTTAACTTCGTATGGGAGGTGCCACGCCCCTTTGTCCAATTGGTCAAATTTTTCCATTTCCTTGTATTGTCATCGAAAATGATTAAGTGTGCAAAATTTGAGCAAAATTGGTTGAGAAAAAAGCTTTCAAAAATTGATTTCAAATTTTGTGGCACACATATATAGAAAGTAACCTTATATAAAGCATGGAAAAATAGTACCAACTAAAGCTAGAATGATGAAATTCTAATTGCGTAGAAACGTCAAGGGGTAAAAATGGTACCAACCAAATGGGAGCAGCTGGAATCATGGAATTGGGTGTATACATTCCCCTGACTGCATAGACACGCAAAATAAAAAGTTTTTTCGAAATTCGTAATTTTTCTTTTACAGAAAATATTGGTTAAATCATGAAGTTATGTTATTTTGCACTATGTACGTCTGATAATGGATTTTCAAAATTTGTACTTTTGGAATTAAAATAGAATGAAAATACAACCAACTGTTGCACCCACTATCTTCCAATGTTTGTGGTATTTAAGCTTGTTGAAAATAAAAATATAAGAATAATTATTTTTTGAATTGACGCATTGGTAGCCTTGCCTTATAAGCGTGGTTTGAAATAATAAAAATATTATATTTATTTATACAATTATTTTTTTCGGTTTGGATATATATATATATATATATATATATATATATATATATTCCTTTATATTTCCGAAAATCGACATTCTCTGTGGAGTGTAATCCATGGTGGAGGGTATATAAAGTTCGACCGGCCGAACTTAACGCCGTCATTGTTGAAGAATTTTTCAGACACAACTTTTTAAATAGGTCCGATTCTATAGGTTTGAGTAAACATTTACATTCACCGATTTTTTCTCAGATTTACTAAACATTTCTTTGGTTTAAAAAACTCATGGATTTGAGTAAATTTTACTTATTTTGAGGAAAAATTGAACTAGAATCAATTTCTTCTTTTAAGGAAAAGCTTCTACTTGCAGAGATAATAGACGTTTGGTGCAAATGAATGATCTTTTGGTGAATACCATAAACGTTTTGTGGAATAGCTGCAACATTTTCCTCAAATGTAATCCTTTTACGATAGTAAAAGTCGTTTGTGTTGCCGTGAAAGAACTTTTATTTATTCGGAAGACATCAGAAATGTCCTTTAAGGGAAAAGGAGAAAATGTTTTAGGAGGAATATAGAAAAGTATTTTTCAAACAAACCCAAAAACAAGTTAAAATGGTATTAAGTTTGGCGGGGCCGAACTTTATATATCATCCACCATAGATTACCTTTCATAGAGGCTATTGTTTTTCGTAGATGTGCAGTAACGTTATAAGACCAAACTTAAAACTAGACTTTCCTCACATAAATCTGACCAAAAAGCTACTGACAGGCCAATAGAGCAAAAAAACTGCTCTTGCGGCCCACTGTACTCTGACAGGGCACACGCCGAATTTTAAAGACGTAAAAATACTTGCAGAATAGAGAAACTATAAACGAAGATTTACTCTCGAAGTATTACACATTATTGACGTTCCCACGGATAAGAGCATAAATTACAAAACGGACACAGAAAACTGTGCGAAAGCTTATCGTCATATTGTACAAAAATACAGACGAAAACAAAACATGACTTTTAGTTGACAATAACTTGTGCAGACGCTAATTTGTTTTTTAATGTAATTATTTGTAAAATTGTTTGGAAATTTTATAGTTTACATTTGTTATAATTAAAATATGTTTTTGTTTGGTGTTTTTACCCCTGATGATGGTTGACGAAGGCAACCGAAATATTGGGAAAAATAAAATAAAATAAAACTAACAACACCAGTTTTTCCTATGGCCTCAAGCTGAACAAATACAAAAGAGAATTAATAAAACTAAAGGTCATCAATACACAAAATCAATTAATTTTATAAATAAATATGAAATTTAATACTTCAAGTCAATTCAAAAAGTAACTACAAGACACCAATCTTCAAAAAAGCTTAAAAACCCTAACTATTGGGTGACAGTGGGTGAATTTTCTTTTACAGCCGTTAGCTAGGTTACTTTTCCACAATTTTTTCTCCAAAAGTACAAATTTTAAAAATCCATTATCTCTCATGTACACAGTGCAAGATAGCCTAACTTCATGATTATACCGATTTTTGTCATAAGAGTAAAAAAGTACGCATTTGGAAAGGTCTTATATAAAGGGTGTTTTTTATTGAGGTATAGAACTTCGAATTGAAATAAAACACAAGAAAATCGTTTTAATGTCCATCAATTTGGCTTTATTGGAAGGATAATTTTATGCCATTAATGTTTAAATATGATTTCGGGCATGTGGCCGCCGCGGCTGGCTCGAATATAGCCAATTCTACAGGTCCAATTTTCAACCACTTTTTCGAGGATATGGGGCCGTATGTTGGCAATACCGCCACGAATGTTGGCTTCCAAGTCCCCTAACGTTTCTGGTTTGTTGCGTAGACGAGCGACTTCACATATCCCCAAAGAAAATAATCCAATGGTGTCAAATCACACGATCTTGGTGGCCAATTGACAGGTCCATGACAGGTCCGAATTAATTGCTCTGGTGGACGACTTGCGGTGAACTTCGCGAACTGAACCATTACTTTCGAAATAAATTTGCACGATTTGCAAGCGTTGTTCTTTTGTCAACCTGTTCATGATGAAATGGCAAACCAAACTAAATATTAACCACTTGACAGCTGACAAAATGGCCGCCAGTTAAAAAAGTGATGCCAACTTAAAGTTCTATACCCCAATAAAAAACACCCTTTATATACACCGAATTTTACCATTTTACCCCCTTAAAAGTACGAAGTTCGAAAATATCTTTATACCCTTAAAATATTCATCGGAGACTCCATAAAGTATACATATTCTGGGTCGTGGTAAAATTCTAAGACGATCTAGCCATGTCCGCCTGTCCGTCCGTCAGTCTGTCTGTTTAAAGCACGATAGCGGCCGAACGAAATGAGATAGGAGGTTCAAATTTTCCCTAAATGTGTCTTGTGGTTGCAGATCAGTTGGGATTGAAAGTGGGCGAAATCAGCCCATAGGGAAAACTTTTTCCCTAACAAGGACTGAAAGTACTCCATAATATTTAGAATATTTAAGCAATTTGTAGCGTAAAAGCAACAAAAGGTAAATACACGTTTTAGCGGAAGAAATGGGACAAAAAGGGATAAAAATGGTGGCAATGATATGATAACAACTAGAAACAGGACATTTGGAATGTACATTCCTCTAATTGCGTAGATACGTGAAATAGAGGGATTTTTTTAAATTCGTACTTTTAAGGGATACAATTAGAAAAGAGGGATAAAAATGGTACCTACCAAACGACTGCAGCTATAATAATGAAATTCGGTGTGTACACTTCTCTGACTGCTGTGACACGAATAATAAAGATATCTTCCGTTATTCGTTGCATCAAGATCGAAATGGAATTAAAGTTGGCTACAATCAAACGGTTATAGCTAGAATCATGATATTCGGTATTTGCACTCGTGTGTCTACGTAGACGCGGAAAAATGAGGTACGAATTTTGTTAAATTCGTACGGAAAAACGGTATGAAACTGGTACCAATAAAACGGCTGTAGCTAAAATCATGAAATTATGTGTGTATATTATATTCTGAAACATATTGGATCTTCAATATTAAAAATTGTCGTATCAAAATCGTACAGACATATAGGCTGTAAAAGGAATCAAGAAATTACAAATGGGGAAAATCGGGCTTGAGGGAAATTGTTTCTACCAAATAATATTTAGGGCACATTTTTGAAGATTTCTCTAATAGTTATATTAATATTTATATATAGTGGAGGGCTATTAATATTATAATAATTAAGAAGCATAATTTTCTTAATATGGTAGTGCAATTCTATGTAATGTCGACAGCCTCTAATCTACCGTGTCATTTTTATTCACTTTTTCCATTTTGCCCCCTAAACGTACGAATTTCGAAAAATCCATTTATTTTACGTTTTTACGAAATTAGAGGAATGTCTACGCCGAATTTCATTATTCTAGGTACAGCCGTTTGGTTGTTACCATTTTTGTCCCTCTATTCCCATTTTACCCCTTAAAAGTACGAATTTGGAAATGTACTATTATATTATGTATCTACTCAATTAGAGGACTGTACACACCGAATTTCGCGTTTCTAGCTGTTGTCATTTGATAAGTACCATTTTTATCCCTGCCCCATTTCACTCCCTACGAATGAGAATCATTTTATCGTGCACGTTTTTGTTATAGGAGGAATGCTTGTCGGGGAACTTTGGACGCCCCGTTGCAATCCCAACCGATATACGTCTATAAGACACATTTATGGAAACTTTGGACCTCCTAGCTCCTTTCGTTTAGATGCTAGTGTACTTACAACAGACGGACGGACATGGCTAGATCGCCTTAGAATTTTACGACGATTAAGATTATATATACTTTATGGGGTCTCCGATGAATATTTCAAGGTGTTACAAACGGAATGATTAACTTAATATACCCCCATCCTTAGGTGGATGGTATTAAAAGAAGGCCATATAATACCCCTTTTGGGTAACGGTGGGGGTATTTAAAAAACATCTCATCAATCTTGCCCTTCTGGACTCCAACAAGAAATTGGCCTTGTGAATTTCGAAAGGAAGATGATAATTCTAGTGGAACGCCAACGCAAGTAAGAAACTTTTCACTGATTCCCATCCACATTATGGACCCTACTACATACATACTTAGGGTATGCACTATGACGGAAATACCAAAACTCCTTTCTCGTTTCTCTTAAAAAAAAAACAAACTACCTTTCTATTTGTGCCATCACTTCATGAACTTCATTTAATATAAAAATAAAGCAAAAGAAAGGACACGAACGGCAGGGAGACAAACAATTCATTTTCGCCATCATTTGTTGCTCCTTTCCCTGGGCAAAAGCAAAGCAGAGCAACACAAAATTTTCTGGTACCCAACCCAACCCATTCCATCCCACCCCGGACCAGGAACGGAAAGCCCCAAATGACTGTCACATATGTTTTGTATTGCCTCTACGTGATTTAATGGAGTTTTGTGGTTTTTAAGCATCATTTGATGCTAACCATTGAATATTGGAGACACTGCCACCGAGCAACGACCACAATCAACCCAACAGTAGGCATCCAAGGCAGGCCAAACACACACACACACACCCGCAGACAAGTCGAAGTCGGCAAATGAACAGGACATATGGCGAGACTCTTATTTGATCAATGCATACATACATATGTATGTACATACCGACATCCCGTAGGGCCATGAACAAATATCCGACTATATGTGTGTGTGTACGTGTATCATTTCATTTTGGAATTCCTTAAATAAATGACATTTAATATTGAAAAGTCTGCAAGACCACAAGTGTTTTTTTTTTCGACGAGACTCTTCTTCAAATGTCTGCGAAGGAAATGGACAATTTTGCGGTCGAGGATATCATTAATTACACAGAAATTGTAGTATCTCGCTGTAAGGCTTTAAGTTTAAGTGTCTATAAATATAGTTTTACTCAAATAAGTCAAAGGGTATAAGACAGCATTTGATTTTCTGTATACGAGAAGGGCCATAACTTGGACATCCATAGGTTTTATTCACACGATGTCCGCTATTAGAAAATAAAACAAAATATACTGTTTCGTATATTGTAAAGGTTAGCTTTGGCGCTATTTACACAACAACAAAGTACAAAGTTACAAAGTAAAAACAACAGATTTTTATATCCTCCACCTTAGGATTTAATTTGGTCATTCCGTTTGCAACACCTTGAAATATTCATCGCGGACTCCATATTCTGGGTCGTGGTAAAATTCTAAGGCGATCATCTAGGAGGTTTAAATTTTCCACACATATGTGTCTAATGGTTGTAAATCGCCTGAGAATGAAGGTGGACGAAATCGGCCCAGAGGGAATTTTTTCCTAACAAGGTAAAATAATAATATATAATAACTTTAAATTTTATAGGGATATTTGAAAGCTTCATACTTTTAGCGGATTAATTGGACATAAAGGGATATAAATAGCACCAATCAAACGACAACATCTAGAATTTTCAAATTCATTGTTCTAATTGCGTATACTTTAAAAAAATAATATTGCGAAATACGTACAATTAAAAGCTAAAATGGGAAAAGAGGGATACAAATAGTACGAACAAAAAGGCTGTAGCTAGAATATAAAAATTCGGTGTATACGTCACTCTGATAGCATATGTAGATATAGGTATATTCATACTTTTTAAGTCAGAATGGGGAAAAAGGGATAACATTAGTACCGACCGAAACATCACTTTTTTAAACAATAAAGTTTGAGCTTTATAAGGTTACTTTCTATATATGTTTGTGTGCCACAAAATTTGAAATCAATTTTTGAAAGCTTTTTTCTCAACCAATTTTGCTCAAATTTTGCACACTTAATCATTTTCGATGACAATACAAGGAAATGGAAAAATTTGACCAATTGGACAAAGGGGCGTGGCACCTCCCATACGAAGTTAAAACCTATTTATTTATTTCTATTTATTTTGAAAGCTTTTTTCTCAACCAATTTTGCTCAAATTTTGCACACTTAATCATTTTCGATGACAATACAAGGAAATGGAAAAATTTGACCAATTGGACAAAGGGGCGTGGCACCTCCCATACGAAGTTAAAACCTATTATTGAATATTGTCAGTTCTATGACACCTAGAATGCTGAAATTTTGTGTAAGTGCATCTAGCATCAATTCGCATAGTTGTGCCAAAAATGGGCGGTATTGGAAAAGTGGGCGTGGCACCTTTTTTGATTTACTAGTTATTTTCAGGTTTATGTTTGACATTTGTAAAATGGGACGCTATATGCTCGAACAAAATTGGGAAATACTAAAAACTTACTTCCGAATTAATGAGTCTTAAAAGCAAACTGTAAGAAATTTACGTGGAAAATGTTGGTGTTTTCAGATGAAGCTCATTTTCGTCTCGTTGGCTATGTCAATAGGAACAAGTAAAAACGGCGTTAAGTTCGACCGGGCCGAACTTTATATACCCTCCATCATGGATTTCATTCCACAGAGGATGTCGATTTTCGTAGAAGAGCAGTAATATTACAGAAAAATATATAATTTTTAATATACCCAGACCAAAACGAATACAAATATTGAAAAAATAATTTTATAAATAAATATAATAGTTTAATTACTTCAAACCGCGCTTATAAGGCAAGGCTATCAATACGTCAATTCAAAAAATAAAAATTCTTATATTTATATTTTCAAAAAGATTAAATGCCATAAATAATGGTTGATAGTGGTGCTACAATTTGTTGTATTTTCATTCTATTTTAATTCCAAAAGTACCAATTTTGAAAATCCAACTTCATGACTCAACCAATTTTTGCCGTAAAAGAAAAAGTACGAATTTCGAAAACACTTTTAATTTTGCGTGTCTATGCAGTCAGAGGAATGTATACACCGAATTCCATGATTCCAGCTGCGGCCATTTGGTTGGTACCATTTTTACCCCCATAAGAGTACGACTATCTAAAAGCTATTTGTAGCCCCTTTTTCATTCTAACCCCAAAAAGTACGAATTTCGAAAAATCCCTTTTATATTATTCTGGGTGTAGGTACTATTTTTATCCCCTTTTTCCATTTTGACCCCAAAAAGTACGAATTTCAAAAAACCGTTTATTTTCCGTGTCTACACAGTCAGGGGAATGTATACTCCGTATTTCATGACTCTAGCTGAGGTCATTTGGTTGGTACTATTTTTATCCCCTTTTTCATTTTAACCCCAAAAAGTACATGTATTTTACGTGTCTATGCAATCAGAGGAATGTATACACCGAATTTGATTATTGTAGGGGCAGCCGTTTGATTGGTACCATTTTTATCCCTCTATTCCCATTTTACCCCTTAAAAGTACGAGTTTGGAAAAAATACTTTTATATTATGTATCTACTCAATTAGAGGAATGTACACGAATTTCGTGTTTCTAGCTGTTGTCGTTTAATATGTACCATTTGTATCCTTTTTTGTCCCATTTCACCTCCTATAAATAAGAATCACTTTATGGTGCATGTTTTTGCTATAAGGGGAATGCGCATACCAAATATCAAGTAAATATAAACAGACATATTCAAAAACATGCTTAAATACGCTAAAATATAAAGGATTATTATGGGTATTTTTAGTCCTTGTGAGGGAAAAAATTTCCCTTTGGGGAAAATTTCCTTTCGCCCCCGTTTCAATCGGTGGTGAAATGTTTTATGAATTTTGCATGCAAAATGAAATGAAAAAATTAATGGGAGTATACCATCATACTATTAAGGTGGAAGGTATAAAAATAATATAGGGTGGGCCACTCAAAATTTTAAATTAGAATCGATTACAAAACAAGTAAGAAGGTGTTAAGTTCGGCCGGGCCGAATCTTATATACCCTCCACCAGCAGATTAAAGGATGTCGACTTTACATAGAAGTACATTACCATATTACGAAAATTGTGATATTTTTATGTACATTACTATATTTGTTTAATATTGCAAACTACAACGTATAGTTATGCGCACTGTTTAAACTCTACTACTATATAAATACAATGCTGTAATTGTGAAAGTGAACATGCCTAAATAAAGTGTGATTATTTAAAAGCTACAGGAAAGTTTTAAAAAAAAAACACATAAATTCAGAAAAATTCATGAAATCTTTATGTGAATCAATAGTACGATCCATATAGTTTAATGTTTGAAGATTATTTCATGCAAATGTTGACCTTCTCTGCGCCTCAAATGGTCCATCCGCTTAGTCCAATTTTGACATTTCCACGTTTTTGAGTAACAGAGGCCCAATTGCTGCGAACGGCGACAAATCGATAATTGATGGTCAACATTAACACTGGCCGATACAGCTGCGATATTTTCTTCAGTTCGCACTCTACGTAAGCATGTTGGTGGTTTAATGTCCAACAATGTAAATTTGGTGAGAAATTTAATCACAATAGCCCGAATAGCCGCTTCAGTGGGTCGATTAAACTGACCATAAAATGGAAGCGCGCGATGAACTTTCTTAACAGAGCACGCATTTTGATAATAAAATTCAATAATTTGCAAGCGTTGTTCGTTTGTAAGACGATTCATGGTTAAATTATAGACCAAACTGAAGATGTTTGACAGTGAAACAAAACACGAAACGTGCGTCAGCTGTTTAAACCAGTGTTGCCAAAAAGATAATAGCTAAAGAATCACCCTTTATTAGGTGATTGTCAGTCGCCATTAGGGAGAAGCATTTCCAGATACAGACAAAGTGATAAGAAAAGTACAAATTTTAAAGACTCGCCCCATTTTCCGCCCAAATGTACAAATTTCGAAAAAAAACTTTTTGTTTCGAATCTTCATAGTCAGAATGTATACACCAAATTTCGTGATTTCAACTTCAGCAGTTTGGTAGGTCCCATTTTTATCCCTCTTTTTAATTATATCCCTTAAAAGTACAAATTTCGAAAAATCCCTCTATTTTACGTGTCTATGCAATTAGAGGGATGTACACACTGAATTTCATGATTCTAGCTACTGTCGTATCTTTGGTACCTAGGGTTTGGGGTCCGGGAATTCCCGAATCGTTTTTCCCGGGAATTCCCGGAAAAATTTGGACGGGAATTCCCGGGAAAAAATTTTCAATTTCCCGGGAATACGGGAAATATTAAAAAAATAATTTATTTATTATGTTGATCAATAATTTAATGTTACTATATAAATTGGAATTTTTAGATGTATTTCAAATTAATATATGTATTTACATTACTGACAATAATGAGTATTTGTTTATATTATATTACTACAAACAAAACTTTTTAAATTCGCTAAATAGCCATTTTATGCGAAACCCAGTTAGGGGAATAAAAGCTTTTTGTGAGGCTATTTGCAGTATCTTTATTGTGAAATAAAAATATCATGCCGACAATACTATGGCTTACATAAGGTAAATTTTCTCGTTTTTCTAGAAGAATCGATGTGAACATATTCTTCAAGAATAATTTACTTTACATATGTAGCCAGAAAGAAATGGTCTACAAATAGGAATACAATAAAAATTGTTCGCCTGGAAATTTTCAAGAGAAATCTAATAGGAATATAAATATATGATACGGTGTATTTCAATGGCTATTTGTAAGAATTAATGACTGCACTATTTCAACATTTTTATTTTTTATGAATTTATTAAATTAAATTATTTTTTTATGTTTCAATAGTTTTTACAGTTTATAATATTCCCCCTGTTTCTATAAAATATTTTTGTCTCCAGACGAATGAATATTCTAAATTAAATGTGGCATAACATTCTCCGTCATATAAGTTATTTGTTTCCTTAATCGTTTTCAATTTTGAATCTAGTGTAGGTGTCAGTCACTTCTAAACCTGCGATATAAATGTTAAATTCTGACGATTTGTCTACACCATGTTTAAGTTTATAATGAGAAAATGTAATTTATAATCACAATGTAAGTTCATGATGAGAAATGTAAATTCATAATAGGAGCATGATAATTCACAATCAGCACTGTAAATTCGTAATGTGAAATGTAAATTCATATTGAGAAATATAAAATCATAATAAGAACATACAAATTGATAATGAGATATATAAATACAAAATGAAAAAATCCTAATTGATAATGAGAAAATATAAATTCTTATTCATATATATTCATAAAATATAAATTCATAATAAGAAACAGTAAAATTTATATTCTTCTTCTATGGATATTTTCATTGAAACACGTATTTTATCAATGTTCTCATTATAAATTTACATTTTCTCAATATGATTTTATATCTTCTCATTTTGAATTCATATTTTCTGAACATGAAAACGTATTTTCTGATTATGAATTTGGATTTTCTGATTACAAACATGTATACAGGGTGGCTGATGAATGACACTACATTAAGAAACTAAAATAACTTTTTGTTTAATTCATGTAAATTACTTTTTCTTTGTTCATTTGACAACCGATACATTTTTATTAAACCTTTTTAACGGGTTTAAAAATAAAAGAATTTAAATGACATGACGATAGCCGGTGACGTATGTGCAAAATTCATTATTCATTACATCCTGCAGAGTTGCAGTAAGAATTGTCTCAATTGTTGTTCGAATGCATTGCTTTCAATCATCCATTTTTTTGATTTGGTTTGTAAACTTCCAGATGAAATAACCCCACAAGAAAAAGATAGGTGCAGTGAGGTCACGAGACTTTGGGGGCCAACGAAATGTCGAGTGTCTAGAAATCACCTTCTTGGGGAACTTTCGCAGCAATTCTCTCATAGCAGGACCTGGCTATGTGACAAAGTCGCATCATCCTGTTGAAACCACACATTGTTGAAAGGGATTCACTTTCGATGTAGTTCTGCAAAGAATAAGTCCTTTAACAACAGCATTAGATAGCATGGTAGCAGTATTCATCAGCCACCCTGTATTTCATTATGAAATGGTATGTTCCTATTATGAATTAATTGTTCTCAATATAAATTAACAATTCTCATTCTGAATTAACATGTTCCTATTATAAATTTACATTACCCAATATGAATTTATATGTTCCTAATATGAATTTACATTTCTCAATATAAATTTGAATGTTCCGAATATAACCTTGAAAAAGTGTAGAGTAAAATATTTGTAAAATGAAAAATAATTTGTAAAATATTTTGACAATAATATTCGTTTTTAATTTGTAATATGATAGTATTGAAAAAACACACCAGTTATTAAATGTTGATATTTTAAACCATATTTGGGCATACCTATAAATAAATTACTTTTTCCCGGGAATTCCCGGGATTCCCGGGAATGAAATTCTTCATTCCCGTTTTCCCGGGAAATGAAAAAGGTCCGGGAAACCCCAAACCCTATTGGTACCATATTTTATCCCAATTTCGCCCGCTAAAACATTTATTTTCTTTGTGGTGCTTCCAAGCTACAAGAGGAATGTCCGCTACAAATTTTAACTGTATGAAAATAAGAAATTTAATTAATAAGCCAAGGCTACCAATATTTGTATACTATGTATATATATAATGGAAAAAACACTTCAATTAATAAAGTAAATATAAGGGAGCAATCATAAATACCCTAAATATTGGGGGATAGAGAGTGTATTTTCAGCTACAGTCGTTTGGTTGGTTGTATTTCCATCCTATTTTAATTTCAAAAGTATAAATTTTAAAAATACCTTATCTCTCACGTACGCAGTATAAGACAACTTCATGATTCTACCATTATTTGTCGTAAAATCAACAAAATAAAGTACGAATTTGGAAAAAAATACTTTATGTGGCTATGCACTCAGAGGAATGTATACTCCGAATTCCATGATACTATCTGCGGCCATTTTGTTGGTACCATTTTAATCCACTTTTTCGCAGTTTACTCCTTTAAAGTACGACTTTCGAAAATTTCATCATTCTAGATGTAGCCTTTTAGTTGGTACCATTTTTATCCCTCTGCTCCCATTGAATCGCCTGAAAGTACGAATTTGTAAAAACCTATTTTCGTGTCTACTCAGTCAGAGGAATGTATACAGCGAATTTCATGGTTCTAGCTGCATACATTTGTTTGGTACAATTTGTATCCCCTTTTTCCATTTTACATTCTAAAAGTACGAATTCGAAAATTTCCTTTATTTTATGTGTCTACGCAATCAGAGGAATATATATACACAGAATTTCATTATTCTAGGTGCAGCCGTTTGGTTGGTACTATTTTTATCCCTCTATCCCCATTTAACCCATTAAAAGTACGAATTAAGAAAAAATACTTTTATATTATGTATCTACTCTATTAGAGCAGATAGGGACCATTTTTATCCCTTTTTGTCCCATTTCGCCCCCTACAAATAAAAATCACTCTATGGTGCTCTTTTATGCTATAAAGGGAATTCGCACTGCAAATATTAAGTAAATACAAGCTAATATGTTCAAAAAACATGCTGAAATACTCTAAATATTAGGGGTATTTTCAGTCCCTGTGAGGGAAAATTTTTTCCCTTTGTGCCGATTTCGCCCACTTTCAATCCCAACCGATCTGCAACCATAAGACACATTTAGGAAATATTTGAACCTCCTAGCTCATTTCGTTCGGCCGCTGTGTTGCTTTCAACAGACAGACGGTCATGGCTATATCGTCTTTGAATTTTACCACGACCCAGAATATATACTTAATGGGGTCTCCGATGAATATTTATGACAAAGTGAATATACCCCCATCCTGGAGGTGGAGGGTATAAAAAGTACTGATTATTTTTCAAATTTCTGTTTTTATTGGAAGGGCAGTACCTGATCCGATCAACGTAATGTTTCAGTACAGCCCAAAGTCCAGGCAAACAGTGACTCGTTGTGGATGCATTGTCCTCTCAATAGTCACGTGTCTGAACCCCATAAGCGGTAATTTTGCTTATTGACGTAGCCACCGAGATACAAATGAGCTTCATCTGAAAACACGAAAATTTTCCACGTAAATTCTTACAGTTTGCTTTAAAGACTTACTACTTTCAAAGTAAGTTTTTAATATTTCCCAATTTTACAAATGTCAAACATAAACCTGAAAATAAAAAAGTCAAAGTAATGGGTAGTTAAATGGCTCACCCTATAAATTGAAGCTCTAATGGAATTTTTCACAATATAAAATTTTTTACGATATAAAAATAAATACTAAAATATGTACCACAATTATTTGAGAAAATGTCATAAATGGGAGAAAAATAAAAATTTGAAAAAAAAAACATTATTTTTACATAGTTTGTATTTTATTGCTTGTGTCAGCAAAAGTCTATAATGAAAATGTTTATTACATAACATAACATACATAGTATGTCCGTCTGCCGCCTGTTAAAGTGTGTAAAGTTTTATGAGGCATACTATCACTTACGCGTTGAATGTTCCTTGTGTAACGCGCCGTAGTTAAAGTTTGGCGTAAACGAACCCAAAACATGTTCTTCATCCATGGCAAAAAGTTCCTTTTTCTTTTGTGTAATTTCCATAACATTTTCCATGTTTTAATGGAAAAATCTCGCTGTCGACGGCGGGTGTGTGTGGGTGTGTTTGAGTGCCAACGGTTGGTTATGGTTAGTGTTTGTTGTGGGAAACAATTTAAAACATTTATCAACACAAACGGTGTTAATCTCTTTAGTGCCGTCGAGACGAGCGCTGTATGGCAGCGTCGGATATATTGTAACTTTGTGCACCATCCCCAAAAAAACCAGCCGAGTAAAGTGGCGCAGTTTTCGATCATAAATCACGTTTGGGACTTAAGGCGGCAAAATAAAGCCGAGAAACATGCCATGGCCTTGAACTAAAATAGCGAAAGGCATGGAGTGGCGGCGCTGCTGGCATAAAAAATTCTAGCCAAGGATTATCGAGAATAATAAATATCGGCGTTTCGTAATGACATTAATGGCGAGAGGGAAAAAAGAAGGGGAGATAAATGTACGACGTCTTTTGAAATAAATTCGAAAAATAGAAAAGTCTTTAAAGGACGAACGAAGAAGATGAAAAAGAGCAGAGATACACGTATAAAATATACATTATTCATAAAAGTGTCAATACAAAAAGCAATATGCATAAAATGGCATTTAAATCAATTAGTAATAAATGATTTATTTGATTTGGCTGTCTTTTCTGTGTGCGCCGTAGAGATTGCGAATATAGTGTCGATGATATATGTTTGTAATATGGAAGTCGTGGCAACTCTTTCAATGAAATGGAAGCAAAAAAATGAATATATACTAGGGAATCATTAAAATCAACTGGGTGCCTCCCTGTTTGGATTTGAAGAAGGGAGGGGGGGGCTCTATTCTTCTTTTGAGTCTCAGTCCAGAAATGCAGAATTGTACGAAAGCATGTTTTCTTGTACTTCATCGACTATGAAAAAGCATTCGATACTGTGCAACACGATACATTTGTTGCAATTCTTATTTCCATTGGCATAGGAGATAAATACGTTCGATCCATATATAGTTCGTATTGGTGTCAATCTGTACAAGTTAATGTTAATCGCGATCTTACGGAAAATATTGAAATCTCGAGAGGTGTTGAACAAGGATGTTTGTTAGTATATTTCAGGAGTCAATCAACGGCGTCCAAAAAGGAATATATTTAAATGGAACATTCCTCAATAACGTGCTAAAGGGTGATTTTTTAAAAGCTATAGGAAAGTTTTTCAAAAAAAAAAACACATAAAATTCAGAAAAATTCATGAAATCTTTATTTGAATCGATAGTACGGTCCATATAATTTAATGTTTGAAGATTATTTCATGCAAATGTTGACCTTGACTGCGCCTCAAATGGTCCATCCGCTTAGTCCAATTTTGGCATTTCCACGTTTTTGAATAACAGAGGCCCAATTGCTGCGAACGGCGACGAATCGATAATTGATGGTCATCATTAACACTGGCCGATACAGCTGCGATATTTTCTTCAGTTCGTACTCTACGTAAGCGTGTTTGTGGTTGTCCAAAAATGTAAATTTGGTACGAAATTTAGTCGCAATAGCCCGGATAGCCGCTTCAGTGGGTCGATTAAACTGACCATAAAATGGAAGCGCGCGATGAACTTTCTTAACAGAGCACGCATTTTGATAATAAAATTCAATAATTTGCAAGATGAAGATGTTTGACAGTGAAACAAAACACGAAACGTGCGTCAGCTGTTTAAACCAGTGTTGCCAAAAAGATAATAGTTAAAAAAATCACCCTTTAGATATGCTACTGACTGATAGCATGTCAAGGCTTCAAGAACTTGTAGACAGATTGACGACATGCAGCGAAAGTTATATACTAAAAATAAATATTAAAAAACTAAATCATTAAAAACAAGCAAGGAAAGGCTAAAGTCGGACGGTGTCGACCATATGATACACTCCACTTTCTATCCCATTACAATTCAATTCGGTGAAAAAATGAAATCAGGAAGGATTTTTGTATCCTGTAAATGTATGCGTTTGACAAAAATGTTAAATCGGAAAGGACATTTGTATGGGGGTATATTGAAACCTGGAACGATGTGACCCGCTTTCACCATGTATGTTTATAGTGAAATATAATATGTAAAGTTTGGCCAAAATTGGTTAAATATTTGGGAGCAACATTTGCATGGGGGCTATATCTAAATCTGAACCGATATTACCATCTTTCTGCATAGGTGTTTCTAGTTGGATTATAAGATGTTGTGCCAAATTTAAAATAAATCGGGTACAATTATAATGTGATTTATAGAGCGGCAAAAGTCAAAACGGGAGCGACATTTGTATGGGGGCTATATCTAAATCTGAACCGATCTAACCCACTTTCGCCACAGGTATTACTACTTAGATTATAAGATGTTAAGCCAAATTTGAAGACAATCGGATACTATATCCGCTTAACATGTGCTTTATAGAGCGGAAAAAGTCAAATTTGGGCGACATTTGTATGGGGGCTATATCTAAATCTGAACCGATCTAACCCGCTTTCATTATAAGTGTATCTAGTTAGTTTATAAGATGTTGTGCAGAATTTAAAGAAAATCGGGTACAGTATGTGGTTTATAGAGCGGAAAAAGTGAAATCGGAAGCGATATTTCTATGGGGGCTATATATAAATCGTCCTTGATCCACAAAACTTACTTGTGCCATATTTTGTTAAGATTGGACTATAATTGCGACTTGTAATTTGATTACATCAGTAGATGGACAGACGGAAATTGCTAAATCGATTCAAAAAGTGACTCTTAGTCGCAAAGACATAATACTCTCGTGGAGTGTAGAAAAGTGTAAACCAAGCAAAATGTATATTAGGTGGGGTAGCTTATCTTGGAACCACATTTTGAATCGATTTAGCCATCCACGTCTATCCATCTATTCTTGTAATCAAAGTTCAGGTCGCAATTGTAGCCATAACCAAACGAAACTTTGCAGAACGAAGTTTTTCGGGATAGGGACGAACGCTATTTAATTTGAAGAAAATCGATTCAGATTTAGATATAGCCCCCATACGAATTGCACTCCCGATTTGACTCTTTTCTCTATAGATATCATATATTTTAAGAGATTTTCTTCCAAATTGGCAAAACATCTTATATTTCAACTAAAAAAAGGCAAGTCGAAAATAGGTCATATCGGTTAAGATTTATATATATATCTCATACAAATTTCGCTGTCAATTTGAGTTTTTACGCTCTAGCAACAACATATTTTATCAGATTGTCTTAAAATTTGCCAAAATATCTTATATTTCCACTAGAAATACCCATGGTGAAAATAGGTCATATCGGTCTAGATTTATATATATCTCTCATAAAAATTTCACTGTCAATTTGAGTTTTTACGCCCTAGCAACAACATATTTTATCAGATTGTCTTAAAATTTGCCAAAATATCTTATATTTCCACTAGAAACACGATCTGTTCAGATTTATAAATAGCTCCCGGCTTTTCCGCTCCAGAAACCACGTATTTTCACCGAATTTCTTCAAATTGAGCATAACACGTTATACTTGAACTGGAAAACCCTATTGTGTAAGTGGGACACTTCATTCCATGTTTGGATATAACCCAATTAGTTCAGGTCATATTAGCCTATGATTAGGAAACATACACAAATTCTTCCAGTTTTCACTTTTTTACCGAATTGAATTGTATTCGGATAGAAAGTGGAGTGTATCATATAGTCGGCCCGCCCGACTTTAGCCTTTCCTTACTTGTTGAGTTTCAATTGGAATAATTTTTGAATTTCAAATTATGCATTTTGAATTACAAATGTCATTTTTTAATATCAATTGAAGTGATGTTTTTTGAATTACAATTGAAAATGGTGTAGTTGAGATATAACGTAATTTGACAAAGTTGAAGAAAATTGGTTTCTAAAGCGTTAAAGTCAATTCTGGAGCAATATTTACATCTGAACCGACCAGACCCAGTTTTACCATACCATAGTTGAAATATAAGATGTTTTTATACCCTCCACCACAGGATGGGGGTATACTAAGTTTGCCATTCCGTTTGTAACACCTTGAAATATTGACCCAAGACCCTATAAAGTATATATATTCTTGATCGTCATAAAATTGTAAGACGATGTGGCCATGTCCGTCTGTTGAAAGCAAGCTTGCATCTAAATGAAAGGAACTAAGAGGTCCAAATTTTCCATAAATGTGCCTTATAGTCGTAGAACGATTGGGATTGGCGAAATTGGTCCAAAGGGAAAAACGTTTCCCTCACAAGGACTGAAAATACCCCTAATATTTAGAGTATTTAAGCATGTTTTTCAATATGTCTGCTTAAATTAACTTAAATCGTGCACCATAAAGTGATTCTAATTCGTAGAGGGTGAAATGGGGCAAAAAGGGAAACACAAAATTCAGAGTATACATTCCTCAAGTTGAATAGATACGTAATATAAAAGAGGGATCAAAATGGTGCCAACTAAACGGAAACAGCTAGAATGATGAAATTTGGTGGGTACATCCCTCTCATACTTTTAATGGGGATAAAAATGGTACCAACCAAATAGACACATTTAGATTCATGGCAATCGGTGTATACATTCATTGCATTCGCAAAATAAAAAAATACAAATATTGAAATATATTTAAAAAAATGTTTTGCTGAAAAGAAAGATATAATAGAAATAAAATACTAAGCTCGACCAGCCCGAGCTTCACCATGGTGAATTTCATTCCATAATATTACCGATTACAGAGTGATGCAACGAATGATGAAAATTGTAATATTTAACATGTGAATTGCAATACTTCTATACTATTGGTTTATCATTTTATCCCTTTAATTTATGTGTCTACGCAATGAGAGGGATGTATATACCAAATTTCATGTTTCTATTCGTTGCCATTTGATTGGTAGAGTTTTTGTCCACATCACATACCAAATATAAAGAAAATACAAGGCACCAATCTTAAAAAAATATTCTAAATATTATACTAATGTTATTTTATTCATATTATTAATTAATTAGGGAAAATTTTCCCTCATGACCGATATGGGCCATCCCATCCCATCCAATTCGATCTACAACTAATATTTACTTATTTAATGTTATTTATGTTTAGTATTCAGAATTGTCATCAAGCGAGGTGTAGATTATTTCTTTCTCATTCGTATGACACTGATATACAATTGCTATTAGTTCACACATTTGTCGCCCGCGCCCTCTAAATATGTCAATATGGGCTCTGCAAGTGTTAAAACCAACCACTAAACAATTCTTTTGCAAATATGTTTTTGGCCAAAAGTTTTTCCTGGATTTTATGCGAATTTGCTATGATCATTAACAACTTAGGTATTCGTTTTGACTTTTCTGTTCTAAAGTCATTAAAACGCTGTTGCGATAATGGGGCGGGGATTTGTGAAATGAGTAAGTGTGTGTGTGTATCTGTGACGACATTTCATCATCTTCATGTTCTTACACTTGTAATACTCTACTAAGGAACTTATGTTATTGCTTAGATGATGAAGTCGATACTTATGTTGATGTTTATGATTATGAAGATGATGTTGATGTTGCCCATGATATTGTTGTTCTTGTTTTTCCTACTAACATCCATCCAATCCAATTATAAGTTATTTTATTACAAGACATAAAAAAACTAATATTAAAAGTTATTTTAACTTATATAGTGTCAGTTGTATGATAGTGAGGCCGAGAAGTCTCTGAAAAGATTAGTAATGTTGAGAAAATATATGTAAAAAAAAACTAATTTGTTTGTGTGCGAACTTATGCACAGGGAAGAACAAGTATAGAAATCTTTCATGAAATATCATTAAATAGAAAAGTCGTACATCATAATAAATGCTCTATCAAAATGGAATGACCTAACCACGAGAGCGGTAAAATTATCAGAACATGGGTAAGCGAAATCCAATGTGAAATCTCATAGAGAATAATATCGTCATCAACAACAAAAGCAGCCTCATTATGTCATAGAAATCTGAAACTAATGCTGAAGATGAACATGAACATGAAAGTATCAAGAGATGATGATGATTATGACTTTGTCGGTCGTTGGAGGGGTCATGGCATACAGTGTTTCGCGTACCAAGATATGATGAAGATGACATTGTAGACAGTGGAATAATTTTGTAAAGCTGTGCTCACGAAAGTTATAATTCTCATTTAAAGTTTGTACATAGACGCCATATGCCGAGATGGCACACTCAGTAATAGTTTCTATGTAACAACTTCAGTCCGAAATGGAGGTATGTTATACCCGCTCCTATTCAATACACCTAGTTCTCTATATTATCATTCTCAATGATACAACAACAAGCAGAGGCATGAGATGATGCCATAACCAGCAATTGAAATGTTTGGCATACAGTGATGAAATTGCCACTTATCTTACAACTGTCGTCATATGGTAGCATATTCAAATCTCTGGAGGCATCTAATCATCTAATCATCTAATCATCTAATCATCTAATCATCTAATCATCTAATCATCTAATCATCTAATCATCTAATCATCTAATCATCTAATCATCTAATCATCTAATCATCTAATCATCTAATCATCTAATCATCTAATCATCTAATCATCTAATCATCTAATCATCTAATCATCTAATCATCTAATCATCTAATCATCTAATCATCTAATCATCTAATCATCTAATCATCTAATCATCTAATCATCTAATCATCTAATCATCTAATCATCTAATCATCTAATCATCTAATCATCTAATCATCTAATCATCTAATCATCTAATCATCTAATCATCTAATCATCTAATCATCTAATCATCTAATCATCTAATCATCTAATCATCTAATCATCTAATCATCTAATCATCTAATCATCTAATCATCTAATCATCTAATCATCTAATCATCTAATCATCTAATCATCTAATCATCTAATCATCTAATCATCTAATCATCTAATCATCTAATCATCTAATCATCTAATCATCTAATCATCTAATCATCTAATCATCTAATCATCTAATCATCTAATCATCTAATCATCTAATCATCTAATCATCTAATCATCTAATCATCTAATCATCTAATCATCTAATCATCTAATCATCTAATCATCTAATCATCTAATCATCTAATCATCTAATCATCTAATCATCTAATCATCTAATCATCTAATCATCTAATCATCTAATCATCTAATCATCTAATCATCTAATCATCTAATCATCTAATCATCTAATCATCTAATCATCTAATCATCTAATCATCTAATCATCTAATCATCTAATCATCTAATCATCTAATCATCTAATCATCTAATCATCTAATCATCTAATCATCTAATCATCTAATCATCTAATCATCTAATCATCTAATCATCTAATCATCTAATCATCTAATCATCTAATCATCTAATCATCTAATCATCTAATCATCTAATCATCTAATCATCTAATCATCTAATCATCTAATCATCTAATCATCTAATCCTCTAATCATCTGGATTTTTCCACGGTCCGTAGCACTGTGCGACTTAGAGGGTCGTTTGTATTCTGCTATTTTATTATTAATTAAAAGCTAATTAAGTTGCACGAGTATTGGTGGCTTACAACCGGATGAAGAGGACTTCATAAGTAGCATAGACGATTTGTTCGTGCCTCTCCTCCTTTCAGGGGTCTTAAGGATTTCTTTCATTTCGTTAACTCTTGTGTTTTTGCCCTCTACTGCTTGCTGTATAGTAATTAAAAGATATTTATGTGAATAGCATGAATGGAGAGGATACATAGTGGCACCACAATGAGATGACCTTCATGGCAACTATAATCTTGTTCTCTAGTACGGCCAAGATTTATAGAGTAACAGTTTACTTTTTGCCTGAAGAAGGAAATATGGAAAGTTTTCTTGAGTTTTTTCGTATTTCTTTTTTTGTTGTTGCTTATGTTTTGAAACATAAATTGTATTTCATTAAAGGCCACTGGAGCCTATGATTTGTATACAATTGCTAAGAATTCAATATTAAGTGTACGCCAGGGAATGTATGTAGTTAATATGGATGTTGTTCTTAAGCGAAATAAAAACAAAAACTTTTGTTGGGGTGGGGAAAAACTAAAGGTGGCTGACAATAGGGGGAGAAGGCTTATTGTACAATTAAGTAGATTATATAACATACAGGATTTACTAGGGTGGGTAAACATATTTTTGTAGAATCATCCCCCTAGATTTGAAGGAAACGAAATTAAAGCCAGCTACCAAACAGCATAAAGTGCAGGATTTTATCCTTATAAAATTTCTACTGTTAGAGTTAGTGTCAGTCGTTGTAAGAGAGATGGTTTCCTTGTGTTCAATGTTTCCCATTCCCAATCTTTTTAAATTATTAGAAAAATATCTGGAAAAATCGAACTTTAAGGTTTATATCTATGTTTTCTAATTAGGGAAAGCTTATTGAGAATGCTGTAATGGGCAATATGGTTTAGTAAATTGTGGATTATCTAAAGACAGTTTTAACAATTTGGTGAAGTTTAATAAATATAAAAATACAATTCTAAAAACGACTAGTAGGTTTAAGTAAGTAACACCCAAAAGGAAGCGAGATAGACCCATTGTTAATTATACCGATCGACTTAGAATCACTTTTTGAATCGATTTAGCAATGTCCGTCTGTTTCCGCCCCAGAAATCACGTATTTCAGAGAATTTCTTCAAATTGAAATATTCAAATATTATTCTCGATTTGAGAAATTGGGTCAGGTCATATTAGCCTATGATTAGGAAGCATACAAAAATCCTTCCCTTTTCAATTTTTTACCGAATTGAATTGTATTCGTATAGAAAGTGGAGTGCATTTAAACCGAACACCGAATAACCGGGTTTTTGGACACCCTAACGTAGACGCTGAAAATAAGAGGTACGAATATTTCTAAATTCATACTTTTAAGGTCAAAATGGAAAAAAGAAGTGAAACTGGTACCAATCAAATGACTGGAGCTAAAATCATGAAATTAGGTGTGTATATTCCATTCTGTAACATATTGGATCTTTAATATTAGAACTTTTTCTATCAGGCATTTAGGCTGTAGCTGGAAATAAGAAATTGTATATAGGGAAACAAGGCTTGAGGGAAATTGTTTCTACCTAATAATATTTAGGGCACATTTTGCAGCCTAATGTTTACTTTTCGATTACACTTGATGTTTTTTATTCATATTTAGTATAATATTATTAATCTATATAATAAAAATGAAAAGATTTTTAATTTTAATCGCATCACTTGAGGACGGCTGAACCAATTTGATTTTTGTTACAAACTGTTCGCGGTAGTCTGAACTAGGTTTTAAGATGAAAAAAACTTTGGATAGTAAAAAACTGAAAGTGCCGTTTTCTATAGAACTTGTGAATCAACTCAAGGCTATAAGTCTCATTTCAGACAATGGATATGCAAAATTTTTTTATGTTATTTTCGTTACGGTTCTGTGAAAATATTCGGAACACAAAAATTCAGATAACTATAAAGAAAAGTCAAGAAAATTTTGACAAAATGCAAAAAATCTTTATGTTTTATGCACTTTTTGTCAGAACTGACAATAGGAACGACATATTATATGGTTTTTGAAGCCTTTTTTGAAGACTGCCCAAAATGCACTCAGGTTGCGATGAATATGGCAATTAAAGAGACTTTATCGTGCAACCTCCCAAAGGCACACTGTTGGTTAAATGATTCTGTTGGAAGGTGATATTCGATTTATATTACTGGCGATTCCAATGCAATCAGCTCACGAAGAGAATTATGTGTTGTGGAACGGCCAATCCGGAGTATTTTCAAAACAATTGCTGGACATTCGCAATAGAAACATGTAAAAATAAATTATTGTTTCAAACCACACTTATAAGGCAAGACTACCAATACGTCAATTCAAAAAATAAATATTCTTATATTTATATTTTCAAATAGTTTAAATACCATAAATATTGGTAGATAGTGGGTGGAAATACAACCATTCTATTTTAATTCCAAAAGTACAAATTTTGAAAATACATTATAAGACGCAAACATACAACATAGTGCAAAATAACTTAATTCATGATTCAACCAATTTTTGCCGTAAAAGAAAAAGTACGAATTTGAAAAAACTTTATTTTGCGTGTCTATGCAGTCAGAGGAATATATACACCGAATTCCATGATACCAGCTGCGGCCATTTTTGCCCCTTAAGAGTACGACTATCTAAAATCTCTTTATTTGACGTTTCTACGCAATTCGAATTTCATGACTCTAGCTGTAGTCATTTAGTTGGTAATATTTGTACCCCGTTTTCATTTTAACCCCAAAAAGTACGAATTTCAAAAAATCCGTTTATTTTACGTGTCTACGCAATCAGAGGAATGTATACACCGAATTTTATTATTCTAGGTGTAGCCGTGTGTTTGGTACCATTTTTATCCCTCTGTATCCATTGTATCTCTTGAAAGTGCGAATTTGAAAAAAAAATATTTTCCATGTCTACGTAATCAAAGGAATGTATACTCTGAATTTCATGACTCTAGCTGCGGTCATTTGGTTGGTACTATTTTTATACCCTTGTTTCCATTTGGACCCCAAAAAGTACGAATTTCGAAAAATCCGTATATTTTCCGTGTCCACACAGTCAGAGGAATGTCTACATCGAATTTCATGACTCTAGCTGCGGTCATTTGATTGGTACTATTTTTATCCCTTTTTTATTTTAACCCCAAAAAGTACGAATTTTGAAAAATTCGTGTATTTCACGTGTCTATGCAAGCAGAGGAATGTATACACCGAATTTGATTATTTTGGGGGCAGCCGTTTTGTTGGTACCATTTTTATCCCTCTATTACCAGTTTATGCCTTAAATGTACGAATTTGGAAAAAATACTTTTATATTATGTATCTACTCAATTAGAGGAATGTACACACCGAATTTCGTGTTTCTTGCTGTTGTCGTTTAATATGTACCATTTTTATCTCTTTTTTTGCCCCATTTCACCCCCTACAAATAAGAATCACTTTATGGTGCACGTTTTTGCTATAAGGGGAATGCGCATACCAAATATCAAGCAAATATAAACAGACATATTCAAAAAACATACTTAAATACGCTAAAATATTAGGGATTATAATGGGTATTTTTAGTCCTTGTGAGGGAAAATGTTTTCCCTTTGGGCCGATTTCGCCCCGTTTCAATTCCAACCGATCTACGACTATAAGACGCATTAATGGAGAATTTGTACGTTCAAGTTCCTTTTGTTTAGATGCTAGCGTGCTTTCAACAGACGGACGGACGGACATGGCTAGATCGTCTTAGAATTTTATGACGATCAAGAATATATATACTTTATAGGGTCTCAGGTCGATATTTCAAGCTGATACAAATGGAATGACAAAGTTAATATACCCCCATCCTGGAGGGGGAGTCTCGTTTGAACTGTGAAAGCAAACAGTCGCATTGAGCTAACTGTCAAAAAAATAAAAATAAATTCTCATAAAAGAAAATACAAATTTTCTTCCAAATTTTGTTTCTTTTGGTTTTTTCTAACCGAAATTTAATATTCGTTGGAATATTATTTCAAAAGTTAAGCGGATATTGTTGCACGATGGTTAATCCACCATCTAAAAAAGAGGATAATGAAGCTAAGGATGCATTACCCCCGGATATACGGACGAGGAATTCCAACAAATTGGGAGATTTATTGCTATCCGCCTGTCTCGATACAAGTTCATCGGATGTTATGAAGCCAAAAGCGCATCGGCCGAATGTGACTGGAGCGAAACCTAAAGAGAAACCCCAAATCATCAATGATATACAAATTATCAATAAAGAAGTTCCGAACACGCAAAAGGAACTGAAATCATGTAGCCGAGGAAACTATGATATGGACATCGAAATCCAACTTTCCGAATCAGAGGACGAATTTACTGCTGTTGCAATGAAACGTAAGCGAGTGAATACTGGAAGAAATCCTGGACGTTCTAATGGAAATGTAGATAAGTTATTACATGATAAAGTAGAGGTAAGCCAGAATAGATTCGCTTTATTGGATGATCTAAATATAGAATCCGGGGATATTCCGAGTGACACGAAATCTCGGCCTGCGCCAGAGAGGGATCAGAGGGTGGCCAAAGTTAAATTTTGTCCACCAATCATTCTTCACAATGTTAACATGGCGGGTCTTATCGCGCAGCTTAAGGAGAGAAAAATTGTTTTCAAAATTGTCAATAAGTCTCGCTTCAAAAGCAAATTATATTTAGCTGATGTATCTGCACATTCGGAAATGATGGAACTGCTGAGAAGTAAGAAGTTTGACTCTTATTCGTACACTCCAAGGGAGCTTAAGAGAAATAATTTAATTTTGAGAGGATTATTCCACCAGACTGACGTGGATGAGCTAAAACTGGCTTTGGATATATTGCTACCGGGTTATTTCGAGTCTGTGAAGAAATTTCAGACAGATATGTCGCGTAAGAGGAATGTGGACACCGGGTTATTTTTGGTGACGTTGAAACCAGGGATAAGGGTAGGTGAGGTTATCTCGGAAAGGTATCTTATGAATCAGGTGGTATCATGGGAGCGCCCCAATGGTAATACTAAGGAGGTTCAGTGCTGGCGATGTCAGAAGTTTGGTCATATCTCGATGAATTGTAACAGGGAGTTTGCATGCCTTAAGTGTGGTCGCTCTCATATGAAGGGAGAATGTGAGATGGTATCTGTGGATAAGAGCGTTTTGTTCTGTGTTAATTGCGGGGGGAATGGTCACCCGGCTAATTTCAGGGGATGTCCATATTTCAAGCAGTACATGGAGAGGAAAAAGGAGGCACTGATTCGGAGTAGAAATTCAAAGAATGTTGTTGTTTCTAAGGTGAATAGAGCCTTGCAGGGATCGGCGTTGGTATCAGAGGGAAGGACTTTCTCCAGTTTATTTGGTAGTTCACGGAATGAGGAAAAACCTATGTTGGTAAGACCTAAAATTATTGAGGAATTTTTGAAAGTAGCTAGAATGATTTGCCAACCTGAAGAGGTTGCATTGGAGGATAAAATTGCGAATTTCATGGGAAGATATTCTACGTTAACGAGGGCTCAGGCAAGAGCCGAATGTTTGGATCTGCTGAAGGAGGTTAGCAATCGTTATGACCCGTAGATATTTAAATATTTTAACATTTAATGTGGGATCACTTGTTGATCAGAGTAGAAGAATCGACTTAGTTGACGTGTTAAACATCAACCAAATTGATGTTGCTTTTGTTCAAGAGACACACTTGAATATAGGACAGAGGTTATTTTTGGAAAATTATACGTTTCTTCGAGACAGAAGTGCATTAGGCGTTGGAATAGTGCTGAAGAATTCGATTGAGTTTAACAGGGTGAATATTGATAATTTATCTTTTCCTAATATTTTTATAGAGATCAATTTGATGGTTGATGGCTGTCTTAGGAGATTTATTTTTGGTTGTTTGTACTTCCCTTGCAATGCCCGTTCTTCTGTTATATTTAATGGTTTAACGGCAATTAGGAATTTCTCCTTGAATTACGACGGTGTTGTGCTAGGTGGAGACCTTAATGCCAAGAATGTTATTTGGGGTGATATTGGTGGAAATGTTAACGGGAATGCCCTCTCGAATTGGTTAAATCAGTATTCGCATGACTTCGTACGTATTTCGGACACAGCCCCTTCGTATCCAAATGGATGCTCTTTTTTGGACCACTTCGTAATTAGCACTAATTTGATAGACGATCAGAACCGGAATTATTCCGTCACAACCCTTCCATCCTTTTCCGACCACTTTCCTCTGAAATTGCGTTTAGGTCTATCTAATTTGGAGATCATTATGTGCCAGACATTCGTATCATACAGGAATACGGATTGGGGTGGTTTCAGGTCCGATGTGGCAGGGAGACTTGTCTTGGATTTCCCTCCTTTGGATAGGAATATTCGGAATGATGAAATTGATTCTTTTGTTAATAAATTTTCTTCTGTCATTAATGAGGTTTCGGATATCCATTCGGCCAGGGTCGAATGTTCTGGCAGGAGATTTATTATTTCGGATCGGATCAAGAAACTTTTTAGGGTGAAATATTTTTGGCAGAGGCAACTTAAGAGAATTTTTCATAGGACGTTGAACAGGAATCATCCCGAATATATACGTCTTTCTGGACAGATTCGCTTGATCAAGATAATTATTAAGGAACAGGTTGAGATTGAGCAAGCACGAATTTTCCATGAACGTGTTAGAAAAATTAGACCTGGACCAAGGGCTTTCAAGGAGATATATGGAATCATTGGAAACAGGAAAAGGGCGAGATTATCAGAGATTTCTGTTGATGGTGAGAATGTGGAGAGTTTGGATGCGAAACTGAGTTGTCTGATGGATCATTTCGGTTCGATTTATGGTGGTTCTTCCCCCGATAGGGATACTCACGAAATAGATGATACAGTTCAGAATCGCTTAGGTTCCCTTCCTGATAATTTATACACTTTCAGTCGAGATTTTCCTGCGGATAACTCTCAGGGGAATCCTGGGCTAGTATCGCCGAATTCTGTAGCGACTTATGCAAGGACACTGAATAACAAAAGATCCACGGGTTTGGATGGAATTTCCAATTTTATTATTAGAAGGCTGCCCATGGAAGCATTTGGATTTTTGGCGGTCATTTTCAATAATTGTTTGAGTGTTGGTTATTTTCCTGATGCTTGGAAGGAGGCTAAGATATGTCCGTTGAGAAAGAAACCAGGCATTTCTGATATAGGCAATATAAGACCAATATCTTTACTGTCGAACGTAGGGAAACTTTTCGAGAAGGTGATAATGGATAGAATGGATGTCAATGTCGAGGGGGGATATATTCCTGATTACCAATTTGGTTTTCGGAAGGGCCATTCGACGACACATGCATTAATGAAATTTCATGGTGACATTATAACCAATTTGAGGCAGCGAATGTGTACGGTGGTCGTTTCTCTTGACATAAAGGCTTTCGACAGGGTATATCAACAAGGAATATTATTTAAGATGCTTAGAATGGGATTTGACCCGCATATTGTAAGACTGCTTCAAAGTTTCTTTGCTAATAGGAAATTTTGTGTACACTTGGATGGAATATGTTCCACACTGGGTGTGGTGAACTGTGGGGTGCCACAGGGCTCGACGTTGTCTCCTCATTTGTACAATATTTTTATTAGCGACTTTCCACACGAATTTGCAGGATCGATTGGTTTATTATATGCTGATGATTCGTTACTTTATGCCCATCATGAGTCGCCTGTCAGCGCACTTTCAAATGTTTCTCGTCACCTTGCGGAGGTTCGTAGGTATTATGAAGAATGGGGTATTAAAGTTAATACGTCGAAATGTGAGGCGATATGCATCCGTAATGCTTCTAGGAAGTGTAAGGCATATGTGGTGCCGGAGAGCAAAGGCCTGAGATTATTTAGTAATGGCATTGAAATACCTTTCATGGGACGGATTAAGTACCTCGGTGTCCACTTCAATAGACTAATGAAATTTAATGAGAACGCTAGAATATTTCTAAAGAAGGCATACAAGATGAAGGGCTCGTTTGGCAAACTTTTCCATAATAGAAGTCTTCCAGTGGAGACAAAGCTTCTGCTGTATAAGACGTGCATACGCCCCGTTATTTTGTACGCCTTTCCTATTTGGTTTGCAATTTCTCCAACTGTTATGAAGGAATTAGAGGTAATGGAGCGCAAGGTTCTTAGGCTTTGCACTGGTAAACATTTTGAACACAGCACGAAACGCTATTCTAATAGAGTGGTTTATGAATGTGCGGATGTTGTTCCTCTGGCTACATATGGTTTGGCCATGTTAGAGAGATTTATTGACAGAGCTCCTCTTCATGAGAATTCTCTGGTGAGGCGGATTGCAGATGACCAGGCGGGATGGAATTGGAATACTTCCAATTATCTCTCTCCGTTTGGTTTTGACGGGCCATTTGATGATTCTCTGGCGACACCGAGATTTTATGTTTCTGCTTGTCCCGGTACAAATAGGGGCTGAGGTTTTATCTTTTTCATTTTCGCTCTGTACATATTATTATTTTAGTTTAGTTGTAAGATTTTAGGTTAAGTTTTATTTTAAGATAGTCTAAGTCAATACATTTAGCAATTGTTCGCTATATATATGTTAATGCCGGGAGCAAGCATGTAATCTATTCTTACTGGATCATTTTAATTTATTTCACACACTGGTATGAGAAAGTTTGGTACTGTATTTCATATATTATCAGTTCTAAAATAATACATTATAGTTTTTAATACACTTTTTGTTATAGATATATTTGATTATTATAAGCAACAGGATATGAAGAAAAATCAGTCTCAATAAAGAATTCAATTCAATTCAATTCAAAAAAACCCCATCCTGGAGGCGGAGGGTATAACAATCAAAATTACTATTCACCGATTAATTTGTTTATAGTATACTTTAGGGATGTGATCTTATATGTGCTGAAAATGAAAAATTAACACACAAATTGTTCGGCTTGTTGGTGAAGTTTCCCTCTTAACAAGAGGGTACTGCACTTCAGATGTTCGTTAAGCATTCTTAAGGATTCCTAAAAGTATGTTTTAAAAATATGGCGTGCTTGAATATATCATAATAAATGAAGATACATAATGTATGTATATTTGAAATGATTAATTAATTAAACAAGAATGGTAAGACAACACTCATCGATTTTTAGCCAATGTTGAGGTCATATATTCCGACTTATTTATTAGTTTGTTTATCCTAAAATTCATTTTATTAAAATTTAAATCACAGTGAGTTTTAGTTCAGCATCCAACCTTTAGCCATCACCTCCAGATTTCCAGCGACCAATTTAATGCCAATGTTTTTGCAATAACTATCAATGCCTTCGGCAAGTGCAGCATTCTTTATAGGTTGATAGATCGACGATAGGGCAGCAAATGTATTGGGTTCGCCGGACCATATGGCTTCAAATTCTTGCCTGTCGGCAGCACTCAGACCTGATGTATATTTGCTAATTATTTCGGGTAGCTGCTTTTTGATCTCGGCAAAGGTGGTTTTATATTTTTCAGCTTGAAAGTCGCTATCCTCCTTCTCTCTCCTCCGCCATAGTTCAATTATGTCATCGTTGCGCAGATGATCTCGGGTACTTTGACGCAAGTCCTCGATTTGATGGCTCACATCTTGCTGCAGTTCACAATTGTTTTTATCTTTCTTTAGATTTTCAATCGATTGCTCAAATTGGGCCATATCTCGTTTCAAATCTGTGAAAAACTGTGCATTAAACGTGTCATCGCCACTATCTTTTTTGGATTCTAAAACTGCAAAACTCTCTTGAAATAATTCCCTATGTGTCGCGGCAAACTTCAAGGCTACGCTTGACTTAATATCGTGGAATTTCTCGAGCAAAAAATCATAGACGATATCATGCGTAGGTACAGTGGCGGATGTTCTGTCGGCCGTTGGTATGGCCTGGGTCGTAAGCACCTGCAAAGGTAGAGTTTTATTTTAATATTTCGTCTTCGCGCACTGTTCCACTTACTTGCATCACCATAAGTGTAAGTGGTATTTTTATAAACAGCTTCATGTTTACGCTCTTGAAATTCAGCTTTCCGCTTGGACGACTTTTGTTGTTTATTTTTGTGACTGCCGCTGCAGCAGTTTAAGTCGAGTCTGATACTGGTGCTTCCACTTTACTATCGGCATATTTATATTTATCGCCAGCTGATGACTAAAGCGAGACGTCATTGATTCTCTTATCTCTTGAGTGTGTACACCAGTGATGGCATCTGGAAATATTTAAATTGTACCAAAAGTACAAACATGAAATCAACGAGCGGTATAAAACCGATGAACGAAAAGTATATTCCATTAAGACAATTTCATTTAAAACAGATTTAAGTAATGAATGTTATTGCGGTTTCAATTAGAACAGTCAACAGCAAGAGATCGATCAACATCTTTGTGTAAAAGTCCATATATTTGAAGCCAATTGCTACTCTGTGACGAAATTTAGTCTAACTTTGTATTATGGGACGCTCTATATATGGTGTGTAAATGGGTTATGTTGGAAGGCGAACTCACCTACCGCCCATATAATGAAATATTTTTGTTAGGAAGAATTCTATGTTTAAACCAACGAGAAATTTCGGAAGGTCTTCCAAACGCGCTCATTATCAAAATTTAATGAGCGCGTTTGGTATGAACCTTATATTAGACAAAATTATATTTTAAAAATCTGAAAACTGTGGCAACTTTGAAACTTTTAAATTTTGTATATTTAGAGGAAGAGAACTCATTCAACCAGTCATATCTTTTGATGAGCGCAAGATATTGCGATTTGCGGTTAAAAAATCAAAAAAAAAAAAATAATAATTTATTTGTGAAAAAAATCACCATATTTTAAAATTACAGTTGCAAAATAGAACTACATAAAATTGTTTTTTTTAAACGTCGATATTTTTTGGAAATTTTTTTTAATTTATTTTTGAAAAAAAAATAACAAATTGGCAATTTTTTTAAAATTTCCGTTACAAACAAATCCAAAAAATGTAAATTTATTAAAAAAATATATTTTTTAACTTCCGTTGCAAACTATATATCATCAAAAAAGTGAAAATTCTCATGTGTATTTACTTCTTCAAATTTTTTTCTTTACAAGCAGAAATATATTGAAATTCTGCTAAAAATTTTCTTTTAATTTTACAATCAAAATTGTGGGCGGATAAATCACGTGCATTTTCTGAGGAAGTTTAAAAATTTGTTTTAGTTTCACATTTTCAAAGTATCAAAATTGTGATATTAAATTTAACAACAAATAAAAAGTCAGTTTAATGAATTTTGATATTCCGTGAAAATAATAGAAAAAAATGTTCCTTGACTTAGCACTTTAATGGCACGTTTTTATACACTCCACGAGAGTGTTATGTGTTTGTGCATTTGTTTGAAACACCCAAAAGGAAACGAGTTAGACCCATCGTTTATTATGCAGATCGGCTTAGAATCGCTTTCTAATTCGCTTTAGCAATGTCCGTCTGTCCATCTATTGTTGTAATCAAATTACAGGTCGAAAATATTTAATCTGTCGAACGCTATTTAATTTGAGGCAAATCGGTTCAGATTTATATATAGCCCCTATACAAATGTCGCTCCCTATTTGACTTTTTCCGCTCTATAAAGCACATATAACACCCGATTTTCTTCAAATTTGGCTTAACACCTTATAATCTAACTAGAAACACCTGTGGCGAAAGCGGGCTAGGTCGGTTCAGATTTAGATATAGCCCCCATACACATGTTGCTCCCGATTTGACTTTTTCCGCTCTAGAAACCACATATTTCACTCGATTTGCTTAAAATTTGGCACAGTACCCTATAATTGAACTGGAAATAGCTATGGTGAAAATCGGTAAGATCGGTTCAGATTTAGATATAGCCCCCATACAAAAGTCGCTCCCGATTTGACTTTTTACGCTCTATAAAGCACATATAGTACCCGATTTTCTTCCAATTTGGCTTAACACCTAACATAGTTGAAATATATCATGATCCAATGTAAGACGTAGTTTCTAGAGCTGTATTAGAGTAGAATGGGGGCCCCATTTGGGTTATTCCAAAGTATGGACACATATATTTGACTTTGTATTCTTAGTTGAAATATAAAATAAACTGCAAAATTTGAAAAAAAACCGATGTAAAATTTGCGTTCTTGAGGGGTAAAAATTAAAATGGGGCCATTTGTAAGAGCTCTACATTAAAAAGTGGTTCCATATAGACCACTTTCAAAGTAGACATTCTTAATTGAAATATGACATGATATGCAAAAGTATATCGAGATATAATGCACGATGTGAGTTTTAGAGATGTAATAGAGTAGAATGGGGGCCAAATTTGTATGAGTTATACCAAAATATGGAGCCATTTATTTGACTTTCATAATATGTCTTATTACTTTAAATATAATACAAAATGCAAAATTTGAAATTTATAGATCACTTTCAAAGTAGGTATTCTTTATTGAAATATAACATGATCTGCAAAATTTTATCAAGATCCAATGTAAGATGTGGGTTCAAGAGCGATAATAGTGTAAACTGGGGGCCCATTTGTATGTGGCTATTCCAAAACATTGACCTGTATAGTTGGCTTTCAAAATACGTTTTTCTAGTATAAATGTAATATTGTGACGAAAATTTGATCAAGATCCGAAGTAAAATGTGCATTTTAGAGCAGTAATATAGTAAATCGGATGTACATTTGTATGGCTGCTATATCAAAACATAGAACCATGTGGTACACTTTCCCGTGAGCTGTTCCTAGTTCAAATATAACACGATCTTGAAAATTTGGTCATGATCCGATGTAAAGTGTGTATTCTAGAGCAGTAATTGTATAAATTGTAGAGATATTTGTATGGAGGCTATATCTAAATCTGAACCGATTTTCTCCAAATTCAATACCAATCGTCCTTGGCCAAAAAAAGTAACTTCTGCCAAATTTCATGACAATCGGACCACAATTGCGACCTGTAGAGTGCGAACAAGCTTAGATGGACAGCAGACGGACGGACAGACAGACATCGTTAAATCGATTCAGCTGGTGATTATAAGCCCATCCGTATACTTAAAGGTGGGTCTAGCTCAATTATTTCTTGGTGTTACAAACATTTGGCGGAAAACTAACTTATAATACCCTAGTCCACGAAGTGGTGTAGGGTATATCAAATGAAACTTATTCTACATTTCAAAGTAATCGGTAGTTCAATTTTTTATGTTCCACCCTGTATTTACCGCCTTCGTACATTCTTATGACGAATCAGCATAGAAAACCTTATGATCTTTAGATTTTTATACCCTACACCACTTCGTGGTCTAGGGTATTATAAGTTAGTTTCGCGCCAAATGTTTGTAACACCAAGAAATAATCGAGCTAGACCCACCTTTAAGTATACCGATCGGCTTAGAATCACCAGCTGAGTCGATTTAACGATGTCTGTCTGTCCGTCTGTCCGTCTGTCCGTCCGTCCGTCTGCTGTCCATCTAAGCTTGTTCGCACTCTACAGGTCGCAATTGTTGTCCGATTGTCATGAAACTTGGCAGAAGTTATTTTTTCTGCCAAAGGACCATTGGTATTGAATTTGGAGGAAATCGGTTCAGATTTAGATATAGCCTTTATACAAATGTCGCTCCCGATTTGACATTTTCCGCTCTAGAAACCACATCTTGTACCCGATTTTCTTTAAATTTGACAGAACATCTTATACTCCCACTAGAAACACGTATGCAAAAATTGGGTAAGATCGGTTCAGATTTAGATATAGCCCCCATACAAATGTCGCTCCCGATTTGACATTTTCCGCTCTAGAAGCGACATATTGTACCCTATTTTCCTTAAATTTGGCAGAACATCTTATAATCTAACTAGAAACACGTGTGCTGAAATTGGGTAAGATCGGTTCAGATTTAGATATAGCCCCCATACAAATGTCGCTCCCGATTTGACATTTTCCGCTCTAGAAACCACATCTTGTACCCGATTTTCTTTAAATTTGGCAGAACATCTTATAATCCAACTAGAAACACGTATGCAAAAATTGGGTTAGATCGGTTCAGATTTAGATATAGCCCCCATACAAATGTCGCTCCCGATTTGACATTTTCCGCTCTAGAAACCACATCTTGTACCCGATTTTCTTTTAATTTGGCAGAACATCTTATAATCCAACTAGAAACACGTATGCAAAAATTGGGTAAGATCGGTTCAGATTTAGATATAGCCCCTATAGAAATTTCGCTCCCGATTTGACATTTTCCGCTCTAGAAACGACATATTGTACCCGTTTTTCTTTAAAATTGGCACAACATTTTATAATCGAACTAGAAACACCTATGCTGAAAGTGGGTATGATCGGTTCAGATTTAGATATAGCCCTCATATATTTCAACTAGGAAGACATATTATGATAGTCAAATATATTGGTCCATACAAATTCGGCCCCCATTCCACTCTATTACATCTCTAGAACCCACATCGTGCATTAGATCTCGATATAATTTTGCATATCATGTCATATTTCAACTAAGAATATCTACTTTGAAAGTGATCTATATGGAACCTCTTTTTAATGTAGAGCCCTTACAAATGGCCTAATTTTAATTTTTACCCATCAAGAACGCAAATTTTACATATATTTTTTTTTTAAATTTTGCAGATTATATTTCAGAATACAAAGTCAAATATATGTGTCCACACTTTGGAATAACCAAATAACCCATTCTACTCTAATACAGCTCTAGAAACTACGTCTTACATCGGATCATGATATATTTCAACTATGAATACCTACAGTGAATGAGAAATATATAGGCCCATGTTTTGAGTCGGTGTTGTTGTAGGCCTCCTTTCAAATGTCGGTCCGATTCATCCTATTACTACTGTATAATTTGTATTTGTCTGCCGGAAAATTGGATCAATTATTCACCATATTCGTTAAATATGACTAAAGATGAATTTATACTGTATAATTTATATGAACTACATAAAATTGCTCCCATGAAACACCTGGGTTTAGTAATAAAAGCGATGTATATACGCAGGGAGTGGTGTAGGGTATTATATAGTCGGCCCCGCCCGACTTTAGCCTTTCCTTACTTGTTAAGTATGGGATGTGTTAAACAATATTACTTTAAACACTACGAGGAACATGTTTGTGGAACATTTTAACCTTCGCTTACGGAAGATTTTTTATCCAAAAAGAAATAAGCAAGGTTAACCCTCTACCTCCTCAATATAGGGGTCTTTTTGACAACTTTCTATCCGAATACAATTCAATTCGGTAAAAAAAAATTGTATGTTTCCTAATCATAGGCTGGTATGACCTGAGCCAATTTGTCAAATCGAGAAGAATATTTGAATCGGGTATATATCCAAACATGGAATGAAATGACCAACTTTCACAATAGGTTATTCCAGTTCATGTATAACGTGTTATGCTCAATTTGAAGAAATTCGTTGAAAATACGTGGTTTCTGGGACGGAAAAAGTCAAGCCGGGAGCTAAATTTGTATGGGAACTATATATTTATAAATCTGAACCGATCTGACCCATATTCACTATGAATGTTTCTAGTTAAAATATGAGATGATTTACCAAATTTGAAGAAGATCTATTAAAATATGTGGTATCTAGAGAGGAAAAAGTCAAATTAGGAGCTAAATTTGTATGGGAGCTATATATATATATATCTGAACCGATCTGACACATTTTCACCATAGGTGTTTCAAGTAGAAATATAAGGTATTTTGCCAAATTTGACGAAGATCTGGTAAAATATGTGGTTTCTAGAGCAGAAAAAGTCAATTCGGGGGCGAAATTTGAATGGGAGCTATATAAAAATTTGAACCGATCTAACCTCTTTTCATCAAAGGTGTTTCTAGTTAAAATATGAGATGTTTTGCGGATCTAAGACCATCTAGCCATGTCCTCTTCCGTATGTCTGTCCTACATGTGTCTTATTGGGATTGAAAGTGGACGAAATCGGCCCTGAGGGTAAAAATTTTACCTAACAAGGACTGTTATTATGCCGTAACATTTTACGAATAGCATTGTCACCAGTGAATGGGAACGAGTTTTTAGTATGGGGTCATAGATGTAAGGTGTCCGCTTTCCACCCAGAAGGTCTCGGGTTCGAATCGTGATTTTTTTTGTCCACCCAACTTTAGCTTTTCCTTACTTGTTTTAATATTGTTTTTTTTTGAGTTTAGAAATCCAAAATATATAAGAACAGTTTGCAAATAGCACTTCGACAAAATTTGTGTTGCATAGTGTTCATCGATTTTACGTTTGCGATCTGCACTGATGGTGTTCACATAAGTGCATGCGCGTCACGAATTCGCAAGAGCATTATTACAATGAGTATGCAATTAAATAGTCTTTTATTTTGTGAAAGTTGTCTTTTGTCTGTCAATGTCTTTTTTCATCCTTAACAATAATGACCTTCATCGAATCATTCGCCGATACTAAAAACCACATTAAAACTGGGGCATGGTATGAAAAACTCGTTTCCTTATATCAATTTAATTGATACGGTATGGACTATATTTTGATGTAATTTCGTCTCTGGTTTTTTTAAATCTCATAATAATTTGTATATAAGAAAAAAAATATATAAAAAGAGGAGTAATTAATGTTATTTGCTCATTATGGTGCTCACAGTACACCTCTGACCAGGAATGTATTCAGTTTGTTTCGATTATTCCACATTATTACCGGCTGCGATGCCTTCTGCAGAAGGTCGTCATGGGCCAGGAATCATTATGAGAGGTTGTGTGCAGTCAAGAAATAAATGTGCATTCTATAAAATATAGAGGCAAAAAAGTCTTGAATCAGGACAATATTCCAGTTCAAATCAAAAAATTATATTTTGTTTTTACCAAGATGTTATAGAATTATTATTAGATTGGACCAATTCCGGATCGTTCTTAGACTGTTTTCAATAAAATCGTACACTTTGACATGACATGAGTCATACATAAACATAGTAGCCATTCCATGTCAAGCGGTACGATGTTTGACATTTTCTCATAAAAATTTTGTATTCATATTTAGATTTTTTTCACGACGTATGACCAATTTAACAGTGAAAAAAAAATTTTTTTTTCAAAAGGTGTGTTCATTCAATCAACCAGAATTTCAGTGAAAATCATCAGAATGATATTTTTTAGTAGTTTATTAACATATGGTTTAAAAAATGAAAAACTCAATTCAAAAATTCAATTTTTTACTCTGGTTGATTTTGCAAAAAAAATCGTAAAAACTAGATGTCATCACTTCCAAACTTACAAAGTAACTAAAAAAGAAATCTAAGAACACTACATTAAAGAATCAAAAAAGTTAATGTAATCATTTCGAAAATCAAAATGTAAGAAAAAAGTTGTGGCTATACTATACCACTTCAAAACTTTAAAAGTAATTGAAATTTCCTTCAAATCAAGGTATAATCATTAAAATCGGTCAAGTATTTCAAGAGTTACAGGCGACTGAATGGACACGCCTTTTTGTTTTTTTTTTTCAAAAATATGTATACAACATGTTTTTTTGAGAAGAATCATACCGCTTGACATGGATTGACTCATATGTTTTGTTTTCGATATTACGATACATACAGTTTTCATATAAGACATTAAATGAGTCTTATTTTTCACAATAAACTGGCGACTTTTGGACTATTTTTTACCCTTTGTAGTGGCAACACTGCTCAGCTATGATAATGATAATAACTTTTGCTGAGAGATCAAACGCAAAGTCATTCGAAGGCAGCACACAGTGGTTTAGAATCAAATTCCATCGGCCGAAATTCGATACCTTTTTATCTAAAATAATAAAAAAATATTACAAAGGTACTCGAGTTTGTGGGGAAATTAAACAAATTTAAATACTACTGAATGAATAGCAGAACTACTTGCTTGCAGTTTGCATGTATTAAATAGATTTGTTTCAAAAAAGTCAGTTATTATTAGGCGTGATTTAAGCATAGTAAATTAACATAAAATTTAGCTTGAGGAATAAAGGAAGAGTAAAGGTTAACAAAATATGAGTAATTTGCGTTTTTTTGGAACCCAAATGTGTATTTGAAAAGGTTTTGAAGGAACAATGTTATATTATTCAAAAATCATATATTTTTCACAAGTGACTTATAATATATATTTTTCAAAAATGATTTAATTTTAATTTTTCGAAAAATGAAATTACTTTTTTGCATTTTTAAAACAAAATAAAGTAAACATTTTACTTCTGTTTTAACTCGATGGAATTTCATTCTGAACCACTGTGAACACTTATTTGTATTCAGTGTTGTTTGACTATTCGTCATGAAAAGACTCACACTGCGACAACGCCCCATAGTGTTATATTGCATTTTTCAACAATTAATTTACAAATATCTAATGATACAGTTCTATTAAAAGTGGTTCGCTAAGAAAATACAATAATGCGATTTTAGAAAAAAATTAATAATTAATAAAAATTAATAATTATTGTAGCACAAAAACTGATGAAAATGTTCACGTACTCAGTAGTTTTTTCATGTACGATATTTTACTGCAAACATTCTAATATCGATTTTATTGAAACTTCATATTTTCCTTAGTTGCGTTCAGAAAATGTTCGGTGCCAAGTTACATCACTCTACGAGTACTCCTTATATTTTTTGCATTCAAATGTATGAAGCTATCACACTATGTGTCCCATCAATGGGCTCATTTTTACAAATTATATACTTTATTTATAATATTAATATCTTAACGAAGAAAACAAGGTATATTCGAAAAAAATAAGTGTATAAGTTATGACCCTTATTGTAAAAGAAGGGATTTTTGAAAAATCGTGTCACATTTTTTCTGAAATTTTGTTTAAATTGATTTAGTCATAAGCAAAGACGACATGTACTTCTACAAGAATGGCTACCATTGCTACATATATCTATAGATTTTTTTTAATTCCACCTATTTTAAAATAAAACAATATTCTGTCGTCGAGCTTGAATAGAGCTTTTTGAGCTAATTAACCACAAATTTAGAAAATCACAATTTTTCATATTTTTATTTGCGTCTACAAAGAGCGCCATAACTTCTGCATTTATCCATAGATCGTGTACATGTTAACATTAATTTTTATAACCTACACCACTTCGTGGACTAGGGTATTATAAGTTAGTTTCGCGCCAAATGTTTGTAACACCAAGAAATGATCGAGCTAGACCCACCTTTAAGTATACCGATCGTCTTAGAATCACCAGCTGAGTCGATTTAACGATGTCTGTCTGTCCGTCCGTCCGTCCGTCCGTCTGCTGTCCATCTAAACTTGTTCGCACTTTACAGGTCGCAATTGTTGTTCGATTGTCATGAAACATGGCAGAAAGTTATTTTTTCTGGCCAAGGACCATCGGTATTGAATTTGGAGGAAATCGGTTCAGATTTAGATATATCCCCCATACAAATGTCGCTCCCGATTTGACTTTTTCCGCCCTATATAGCACATATAGTACCCGATCGGTTAAGATTTAGATATAGCCTCCATACAAATGTCGCTCCCTACTTCACTTTTTCCGCTTTAGAAACCACATATTTTACCCGATTTTCTTTAAATTTGGTACAGCATCTTATAATACAACTAGAAACACCTATGCAGAAGATCGGTTCAGATTTAGATATAGCCCTCATACAAATGTTGCTCCCGAATGTTTTTCCGATTTTGGCCAAACTTTACATATTATATTTCAACAATAAACATACATGGTGAAAGCGGGTCACATCGTTCCAGGTTTCAACAAATGTCCTTTCCGATTTAAAACTTTTTGTCAAACACATACATTGCAAAAATCCTTCCCGATTTCACTTTTTTACCGAATTGAATTGTAATGAGATAGAAAGTCCGTCCGTCTTTAGCCTTTCCGTACTTGTTTGGGAGATGCCCATATGTCCATACTTTGGTATAAGCCAAGTGGGGCCCCATTCTGATCTATCACAGTTCTAGAAACTACATCTTACATCGTATCTTCATCAAATTTTGCAGATCATTATATTTTTCAACTAGGAATACCTACCGTGAATGAGAAATTTTTTGGACCAGGGCCAAAATGTTGTTATAGGCCCCCTTTTGAAATGTCGGTCCGATTCATCCTATTACTACTGTATAATTTGTATTTGTCTGTCGGATAATTGGATCAATTACCATATTATTAACCATATACATTAAATATGACTAAATATGAATTTATAGTAACTATATAATTTATATGAACTACATAAAATTGCTCCCATGAAATACCTGGTTTAGTAATCAAAGCGAGGTACATACGCAGGGAGTGGTGTAGGGTATTATATAGTCGGCCCCGCCCGACTTTAGCCTTTCCTTACTTGTTTTCAATATTATATATTATATTATACATATATTATAACAAATAAAATAAATAAATAAATTAAAAGGAGATTTGACAGTTTTCTCTGAAGATATTGTATTTCATACCATATATATATGTAGTATTCCACGACAAATCGTACAGATCAGAAAAAAAATATTATTGAGTTTCTCCATTTTTTTACATTTTTTAGTACACACTAAAAACACCCCCTGGCATACTTTGATTTTTTTCTGATTATTCGTTAAAAAGATATAGCTTTTTTAAAAAGCGTTAAATAGTAGTTTTTTTGCAGTCTTTTGATCATAACTTCGTCAATAATGGTCCGAATTGGATATTCTTTTCTGTAGTATTTTTTTTAAGTACTTTTCAGAAAAAATGAAAACTTTATTTTTTAATTGTTTGTACTCTTCGATTTTCTCGATTTTTATACCCTCCACCTCCAGGATGGGGGTATATTCACTTTGTCATTCCGTTTGTAACACCTTGAAATATTCAAGGTGAAAAATTCTAAGACGATATAGCCATGTCCGTCTGTCTGTCTGTCTGTTGAAAGCACGATAGCGGCCGAACGAAATGAACTAGGAGATTCAAATTTTTCCTAAATGTGTCTTATGGTTGTAGATCGGTTGGGATTGAAATTGGACGAAATCGGCCCAGAGGGAAAATTTTTCCCTCAAGTATTTTTTCTAAATTCGTACTTTTAAGGGGTTAAATGGGTAGAGGGATACAAATAGTACCAACCTAACGGCTGCACCTAGAATAATGAAATTCGATATATGCATTCCTCTGATTGCGTAGACACGTAAAATAAAAGAACTTTCCAAAATTCGTACTTTTTGGGGTTCAAATGGAAAAAGGTATAAAAATAGTACCTACAAAGTGACAGCAGCTAGAATCATGAAATTCGGAGTATACATTCCTCTGACAGCGTAGACACGAAAAATAAAACGTTTTTTCCAAATTCGTACTTTTAAGGGATACAATGACTAAGGGGATAAAAATAGTACCAACTAAACGAATACAGCTAGAATGATGAAATTCAGTGAGTACGTCCCTCTGATTGTGTAGATACGTAAAATAAAGAGATTTTAGATAGTCGTACTCTTGAGGGGGCAAATTTGGAAAAAAGGGGATAAAAATGGTACCAACAAAATGGCCGCAGATAGAATCATGGAATTCGGTGTATACATTCCTAAGACTGCATAGCCACGTAAAATATTTTTTTCCAAATTTGTACTTTATTTTGTTGCTTTTACGACAAAAAATGGTAGAATCATGAACTGCGTACGTGAGAGATAAAGTATTTTCAAAATTTATAGTTTTGAAATTAAAATAGGATGGAAATACAACCAACGAAACGACTGTAGCTGAAAGTACACTCTCTATCCCCCAATATTTAGGGTATTTATGATTGCTCCCTTATATTTACTTTATGAATTGAAGTATTATTTCCATTATATATATATACATAGTAGCCTTGGTAGCCTTGGCTTATTAATTAAAATTCTTATTTTCATACAGTTAAAATTTGTTGCGGACATTCCTCATGTAGCTTGGAAGCACCACAAAGAAAATACAAGTTTTAGCAGGCGAAATGGGACAAAAAGGGATGGTACCAATGATGCGACAACAGCTAGAATCATGAAATTCGGTGTGTACATCCCTCTAATTGCATAGACACGTAAAATAGAGGGATTGAAAAAGAGGGATAAAATGGGACCTACCAAACCGCTGAAGTTAAAATCATGAAATTCGGTGTATACATTCTGACTATGAAGACTCGAAAAAGGGTTTTTCGAAATCTGTACATTTGGGCGGAGAATGGGGCGAATGGGGATATCTTTAAAATTTATACTTTTCTTATCACTTTGTCTGTATCTGAAAATGCTGAACATTTTCGCGCATAAGTATACATTAAGGCTGTTTTTCTTTAAGACTGGATAACTAAGCTGCGATAACAAAAATCTAAATAAAATGGTAAATTTTCACTGAAAATAAAAAACCTTTTTTAAAATTGTCGCCAAAAGCAATATCAATGTGTGTGTGAAAACAAATTTTGAAAAAATAATTTTGTGTTAAAAATTTTGGACTTAGCCTGGATAATTATCCAGTGTAAGTCAAAATGATGGTTATCGAGGCTAAGTCCAATAAAGTCAACACAAAATATTTTTTGAAAAATTTGTTTTCACACACACATTGATATTGCTTTTGGCGACAATTTTAAAAAAGAATTTTTTATTTTGAGCAAAAAATTAAATTTTTATTAACGTTTTTGTTATCGCAGCTTGTTATCCCGGCTTAAAGAAAAACAGCCCTATTATAGTTTGAAATAGTAAACAAATATAGTAATGTGCATAAAAAAATCACAATTTTCGTAATATGGTACTGTGCTTCTATGTAAAGTCGAAATCCTTTAATCTGCCGGTAATACTGCACTCCGTGGTGGAGGGTATATAAGATTTGGCCCGGCCGAACTTAACGTCTTCTTACTTGTTTTTATTTGAACATCTATTTATTCTGTAAAGTTTGAGACTTGGTTGAAAGTGGGCCTATAAAAATTACTATGTTTTTTTAATTTTTTGAAAACTTGGAAAACCAAAAATAAATTTAGACGTAATTTTTTTAATTGTTTGTACTCTTCGATATTCTCGAAAAAATTTTACTTAAACATCTATTTACTCTGTACCTTTTTTGAGACTTGGTTGAAAGTGGACCCATAAAATTACTATGTTTTTTTAATTTTTTGAAAATTTGGAAACACGAAAAAAATTAACGAAGCTAACCAGAAGTTGAGTCGAAAATTACCTAATTTAATTTTTTGCCAGGCAGTGGATAAAAATGGCTCTGTTTTTATCTATTGCTTTTGAAGTATGTTCTTGTAGGCCGACATTAAATTTGCACCATCATAAAAAATGTTCACCATGTTTTTCTCAAAAAAAAATTAAATTAATTTTATGTAAAGAATCGGCAGAACAATACGGAACAACCTACGAATTGTTCTTCTACTTCCACATTCATTGCAGTATTGATTATCAATTGATCTTCTTTAAGCCACCAAGTCACCATCAATGAGATCTAACTTTTTCAGTTATGAAAAGTCTTCACATACGTAGAGTTAGATCCCAAGTTGTACAAAAAATCTTTGTGTAAACACCCCTAATATTAGAATTGGTAAATTTACAAAATTCTAATTCTATATATTCCTGGGAGATGACTAAAAATTTTCTGGGGTGGTATTAGACCAGCCCAGATACCCCATTCATACGTCTGTGTTCACGACTAAAATTAATCAAAAAAAATTAAATTCGTGAGCTATCAAGTTCTGTACGTTTTAAGTGCTGAAAAAATGCATTATAAAGCATTTTTAAAAAATCCACTATAAAATATACGTTTGGTGTTTTAAGGGGCTAATTGGAAGGGGATATTGTAATCCCAGTTCAAATCAAATACAAAAATCCCTTGTCCCCATTTCATATTTTTTTGTCTTTTTGACCTTCATAAAATCCCCATGGTTGAGGACAAATCCCAACTTCTGGCAACCATAATGCCTGTCAGTCTGTCTGTCCATTTATTATTGTAACTTATTGCCCACTGTAGTTAAACCATCACAATGGGTTAATCAGTCTGATAGACACAGTTTATTTACGTGATCAGCTAATCGTTGTTTACTGATCACACACACACGCGCGCATAATCTCTCATCTTAATTAAGTTAAAGTTTCTCTTCGAATTGATTTGAATATAAACAGTAGCATCTTTGAGTAAAACCGGTTTTCAGATTACGGCTACTAGTGTTGGTAAAATGAGATATTTGTTAACGATTCTACGAATTTATTAACATTTTTTTTTGAATTGCAGAAAATGTAAATTCAACTATCGGGGAATACAAGATCTCAATACCAATTGCATTGTAGCCAGCTTCATTCGAATTAGTTGTTAGGAAAAAACAAAACAAAATCTATTCTTTTTGTAATTTACACATGTCCGTGAAAGTATTTATATACATACATAAATATTAATATGTAGGTGTTGATTGGATGGGATTTGTATTTGTATCACTATTCAAACAACACTTAAAATGTGTTTTATAGCAGTCGACTAGCAATGCTATGCTAAATCAGTAACAAAGGCATGAAGTTCGGCATTGCACAGTGGTTGCAAACCGATTTTTGTTTGGAAATAATTCTGCTACTTTTGAAACGAGAAAAAGACATCTTGACCAAACTTTACTTACCTAGAGGTGTGCTTCAGAATAGACTTTTTAATCTTGTAATCATTGCTTTTTGTTTCCAGAATTAATTCTATAAATAATTGGTAGTTGATGGTATTTAATTGAACCGGCTGAGCGAATTATTGTAGTTAATCATTTGTTTGCGCTTATCTCAGTGAAGTCCTCTTTCCAAAACATATTATATGAATCTTAATGAATGTATTTAAGTACTATCAGAGACAAGGTCTGTTGAAATATGAGGAAAAAAACAATCTGAATGTTAAAGATGTTAAACTTTATGGCCTTAAAGATCAACCGATCTAATAGAAATTTAGCGCAACTCATTGCATTTATTCTCTAAAACTTAAATTAGAATCGGCTATAAAAGAGTACTGATTATTTTTCAAAGTTCTGATTTTATTGGAATGGAAACAATATCATGGAATGGAACACAATATCATTCATATGACTACCACGGCTGGCTCGGCAATACCTCATCCGATCAACCCAATTTTTTAGTACAACCCAAAATCCACAAATTCCTCGTTTTAGATGCATTGGCTTCTCAATAGTCACGCGTGGGTTCTCTGAACCCCATATGCGGCCACATTGTTTATTGACATAACCACCGAGTTGAAAATGAGGTTCATGAAGGCTCAACTGAAGGCCGATCTCTTCTCGACAATTTTCCACGTAAATTTCTTACAGTTTGTGACTGTAAGAAATGCACTGCTTTGGAAATAATTTTTTAATATTTCACAATTTTGTTCGAGCGTATAGCGCCCCATTTAGCAAATGTCAAACATAAACCTGAAAAAAAAAACAACTAAAAACGGTGTTAAGTTCGGCCGGGCCGAACTTTATATACCCTCCACCATGGATTGCATTCCACAGAAGTTGTCGGTAGCCAAGCCAAAACAAATACAAATATTGAAAAAATAATTTTATAAATAAATATAATATTTTAATTATTTCAAACCACGCTTATATAGCAAATCATGAAAAAAATATTCTTATATTTATATTTTCAAAAAGCTTAAATACCATAAATATTGGTAGATAGTGGGTGCTACAGTTGGTTGTATTTGCATTCTATTTTAATTCCAAAAGTACAAATTTTGAAAATCCATTATCAGACGTACATACTGCAAAATGACCCAACTTCATGATTCAAAAAATTTTTGCCGTAAAAGAAAAAGTACGAATTTGGAAAGAAACTTTTTATTTTGCGTGTCTATGCAATCAGAGGAATGTATACACCGAATTCCACGATTCCAGCTGCGCCCATTTGGTTGGTACATTTTTACCCCCTTGATGTTTCTACGCAATTAGAATTTCATCATTCTAGCTGTAGTCGTTTAGTTGGTACTATTTTTATCCTCTGTACCATTGTATCCCTTGAAAGTATGAATTTCTAAAAATCCGTTTATTTTCCGTGTCTACGCAGTCAGAGGAATGTATACTCCGAATTGCACGACTCTAGCTGCGGTCATTTGGTTGGTACTATTTGTATCCCCTTTTTTCATTTTAACGCCAAAAAGTACGAATTTCGAAAAATTCGTCTATTTTCCGTGTCTATGCAATCAGAGGAGGAATGTATACACCGAATTTCATTATTCTAGGAGTAGCCGTTTTTTGGTACCATTTTTATCCCTCCGTACCAATTGTATCCCTTGAAAGTACGAATTTGGAAAAAAACCTTTTATTTTTCATGTCTACGTTGCCAAAGGAATGTATACTCCGAATTTCATGACTCTAGCTGTTGTCATTCTGTTTGTACTATTTTTATCCCCTTTTTCTATTTTGACCCGAAAAAGTACGAATTTCGAAAAATACGTTTATTTTCCGTGTCTACGCAGGTAGAGGAATGTATACTCCGAATTTCATAACTCTAGCTGTGGTCATTAGATTGGTACTATTTTTATCCTCTTTTTTCATGTTAACCCCAAAAAGTACGAATTTTGCAAAATCCGTGTATTTTACTTGTCTATGCAATCAGAGGAATGTATACACCGAATTTCATTATTTTAGGTACAGCCGTTTGGTTGGTACCATTTTTATCCCTCTATTCCCATTTTACCCCTTAAATGTACGAATTTGGAAAAAATACTTTTATATTATGTATCTACTCAATTAGAGGAATGTACACACCGAATTTCGTGTTTCTAGCTGTTGTCGTTTAATATGTACCATTTTTATCCCTTTTTTGTCCCATTTCACCCCCTACAAATAAGAATCACTTTATGGTGCACGTTTTTGCTATAAGGGGAATGCGCATACCAAATATCAAGCAAATATAAACAGACATATTCAAAAAACATTCTTTAATAAAATAAATATTATGGATTATTATGGGTATTTTTAGTCCTTGTGAGGGAAAAATTGTTCCCTTTGGGCCGATATCACCCCGTTTCAATCCCAACCGATCTACGACTATAAGACGCATTTAGGAATTTTATGACGATCAAGAATATATATACTTTATAGGGTCTCAGGTTGATATTTCAAGGTGTTTCAAACGGAATGGCAAAGTTAGTATACCCCCATACTGGAGGTGGAGGGCATAATAAAAACGAATCTTGTTTTACCTTTCGAAGTTAAAGTGGTCGGTAATTCAAATTAAAAATTTTAAATTGCCCACCCTGTATTTGCTGCAAAATTTGTGTAGGTCGGTTTAGATTTTGTTAGTCATGATATACACATACCTTTGGAAAACACAAGAATACACATATATTGCGGTGATAGCCGATTCTTATGATAAAACCTTGGAATCCCTTCACTACGAGTAAAATTTGCATAGAGTAGGCTTAAAATACTAGCCTCAATATAGGAGTCTTTTTGGTTCCATCTGTAGAATATTTTTAGGGCAAAAGAAGTAAGGAAAAGCTAAAGTCGGTTGGGGCCGACTATCTGATACCCTACACTTTCTATTCCACTACATTTCAATTGGGTGAAAATGTGAACGACATTTGTATGGGAGCTATATATAAATCTGAACCGATCTCGTCCACTTTTACCATAGATGTTTCTAGTGTAAATATAAGATGTGCTGTCGAAATTGAAGAAAATCGGTTAAGGTATATGGTTTCCACAGCGGTTAACATCAAATCGGGAGCGAAATTTTTATGGGAGCTATATAAATCTGAACCGATTTGCTTCAAATTAAATAGCGTCTATCCTTGGCGTGCAAAAATAGTTTTTGTGAAGTTTCATTAGAATCGGACAATAGTTGCGACCTGTATGCGACCGTGATTACAAGAATAGTTGGACAGATAGACAGACGGACGGACATGGCTAAATCGGTTCAAAAAGGTGCTTCTATGTCGATCGGTAAACGATGGATCTATCTCGTCTCCTTTTGGGTGTTACAAACAACTGCACAAAACCATTATACCCTGTGGTGTAGGGTATAAACATACCTAAAACAAGGATTTACGAATCAAAATGTACTACAAAAATATTTTCCATAAAAGCTATACTACTCTACTTTATAACAGGCAATTAGAAGAAAAGAATTTGTGTTTGAGTTACATTTCACGCAACTAAACTAAAGATTTTTTTAAAAAGTATTTTTGTTTTTTGATTAAAAAGTAAAATAATTATCAGAAAACAAAATCATAGTGAATATGGCGTGAAATCTATAAGAATTATGACATCATAATAAAATTTTGGAATTATGTAGAAAAAATTACTTTTAAGTAACATGTTTTTAAATTGTTTTCCCAATAAAATACCCAAATTCTCACAAAGTGGGAAATATATTCCAAAATTTGTGATTTGTTTTACTAAAATGATCGCCATATCATTTATTTACAACTGGGATGGTCTAATAAATTGCGAGTAAGAAGACAACATATGAGGTTAAAAATACAATAAATATTTCATAATCGATGCTTTGCTTGTGTAATATATTCGCAAATTTTTAACTTTTTCGTTTGTTTTATTTTGGTCTGTAATCAATATTTGATTTTAACTGGGATATTCTCCTGGCTCAAAAGCATTTTGCATCTATATTTTATAGAATGCAAATTTATTTGCAAATGATATGGTGATATTTATTACTTGGCTGCAGACTACCACGATCATGATTTCGACCATGTCAAAAGTCTTTTCAAGTGGCTTCGCAGCGACTTTTCAACATCAAACCCGGCCTCTATAAGGAGATAATTCACACAAATGAACGAGAATCACAACTCACTTGCCGAATTTGCGTTTAAAAAATCGCACCAAGTAATAAAGTACACATGCCATCTTACAAGCATCTCATTGAGTTGCATATGTAAGTATGTGTATATGCAGGTATAGTTACCCAGCAATACTTATACCGTTCCAACGCTCTTTTCTTTTAATTTTTTTCGTTTGTTTTATTTTGACATTCCGTTTGAAGCACCTCATAATATGCATTGCGGATCCCATAAAGTATATATATGGGATTCTCTGTAAACGGATCAAAGAAAAAATTCTTGTTTTTTTAATCATTTTATCCTGATCATAATAATAAAGCTTATACAGAGCGGAGTATACTGTGTTATAGAGGGGTGGTCCTGTTGCGTCGTTTCCGCTCATGGGGGGTTTTGGGGTGAGGGATATAGGCTATTATTTTCTTTTGATATAGTGAAGATATTTTGACATGCGAAGGCATTTTCTTACGAATTTATAAAAATTAATTTAATTCAAAAATATATTTGTTCTTGGCAATAAAAAATTTAAAAAAAATATAAAATATTTATTTTTTTTACGAACTATTGTCCCCTTTGACTTTTATTACTTTCTTCCCTTAGAAGTAGCGTAGTGTTTATACCCTCCACTAGGGTATTATGTCGTTGTGCATTTGGTTTTATTATCCTAGCAAAAAAATGGAGGTAGGAAGTACATTTTAATCCCATCTCAAAACCCAATTGTATATATTTCCCCGGTTTTGGGGAAGTTCTTTTAAACAACTCCCAAAAAAGTCTATAATATGTTAAAAATTTGTGAATAGCATTTTCACAACTGAATGGGAACGACTTTTTAGTATGGAGTCACAAAGGTAAGGTGTCCGCTTTGCACCCAGAAGGTCTCGGGTTCGAATCGTGGCTCGAGAATTTTTTTATATTTTCTATTACTTTTATAAATAAACAATGTAATTTTGTATAATTTTAACAAATTAAAAAAAATTGCTTAAAAAATACTAATTTATTGCTTTATTCATTTATTAATTTTTATTTATTATTTATAATAACACTGTGCAACATTTTTGAAGTCATTTCAAAATTACCATATACGGACACCGCTACATGATAAAAGACCAAAAAAAAAAGACCCGTGTTTTTTTCCCCCCAAAGTCATGCACTTTTTTTTATGGGCCCCCAGAGATTTGAGGCCTCGGTGTAATTTTTGGAAAAAAGTGATCATATTCTCAGGCTCATATCTTGCAAACCGTTCGGAATTTTGATTTACTCTCTTAGGCAAAGTTCTAGCTCTTGTCATAAAGAACAAAAATTGTGAACATATAAAATCAAAAAAACTTCATCTTCAAGGTCAAAATCGCAAAAGTCGTCGAACAAATCTTATAGGCTGTAGTGTATGTAGGTAGCGTATACGTGTTGATTGAGGATAATATCGCTCATACGCACTGTAGTCGGAATCACTTTTCACTTTTGCGGCTACCTAAGCGCTACCTAAACGGTGTTAAGAATAATTCCTAGGAAGTTCATATGTTCTAGAAAGTTGTTTATTGAGATCTTAGGTACATTTTTGTAGTTGATTGTTTCCCTGAATTTTCAACGGTTTGCTACCTATGGACCTGAACAGGGGAAAAAGGTTAAAAAAAATCTAATTTTTTTAAGTTTTTTGCGATTTTGACCTTGAAGATGAAGTTTTTTTGATTTTATATGTTCTTTATGACAAGAGCTAGAACTTTGCCTCAGAGAGTAAATCAAAATTCCGAACGGTTTGCAAGATATGAGCCTGCGAATATGATCACTTTTTTCCAAAAATTACACCGAGGCCTCAAATCTCTGGGGGCCCATAAAAAAAAAGTGCATGACTTTGGGCTTTTATCATGTAGCGGTGTCCGAATATGGTTATTTTTTTTCGTGTTGCACTGTGTAATATATATATAGCAGTAAAACTAAGTAGATTTAATTTATTTAATGATAATTTTTGCGTTATATATTAATTCATACTAAATATTTTGTTGAGTTTCCTACTGTCAGTTCTACCAAACTAAATGATTTGTTTTAGTTATTTACCACTCGCAACAGTTGAGATGGTTAGAGTGGCGTAGTAGCTACCAGAAGGTCCGCAGTTCCATACCCCGGTAGCGGCGGATTTTTTAAAACAGAAATGGAAACAAGTGAAAATGTGGTTCCTTTGCAACACTTTAAAATAACTTTTAAGTCTTTCAAAATAAAGGACATCGCTTCTGATCAAGCGATCGGAGACAAGATGAACATCTTTTTCTTTTTTTTGTGGTGCTCTCTTTTTGTTGGGATACAGATCGGCTTAGAATCAGTTTCTAAGTTGATTTAGCAATTGTCCGTCTGTTTGTTTGTCCGTCCGTCCGTCCATCTATTCTTGTACAAAGTACAGGTCACAATTATTGTGCGATCTTAACATACATGAGCACGAGGAATCTGTTCAGATTTAGAAATATCATCCATACAAATGTCGCTCAATATTTCACTCTTTCCGCTCTTAAAAGTAAACATTTTACACGATTTGCTTCAAATTTGGCATATTATCTTGTAATTTGAATAGAAACATCTGTGGTGAAATTGAACCACATCGGTTCAGATTTAGATATAGCTGTCTAGAAACCACAAATTTTAGCCGTTTTTGTTCAAATTTGGCACAACACCTTATATTACAACTAAAATTATTTGTGGTGAGAGTTGGTTATGGTGATAAAAGGAGGATACGACAAAATATAATTTTGATTATTTTCTTCAATATAATAAATGGAAGTTTTTGCCGCAGATATATTATCCAAATGTTTGTAGGGGTAGAATAAAATGTGTTTTACACTTTTTCTATTTTTATACCCTACACCACTTCGTGGTCTAGGGTATTATAAGTTAGTTTCGCGCCAAATGTTTGTAACACCAAGAAATAATCGAGCTAGACCCACCTTTAAGTATACCGATCGGCTTAGAATCATCAGCTGAGTCGATTTAACGATGTCTGTCTGTCCGTCTGTCCGTCTGTCCGTCCGTCCGTCTGCTGTCCATCTAAGCTTGTTCGCACTCTACAGATCGCAATTGTTGTCCGATTGACATGAAACTTGGCAGAAGTTATTTTTTCTGGCCAAAGACCATCGGTATTGAATTTGGAGGAAATCGGTTCAGATTTAGATATAGCCCCCATACAAATGTCGCTCCCGATTTGACATTTTCCGCTCTAGAAACGACATATTGTACCCGATTTTCTTTAAATTTGGCAGAACATCTTATAATCCAACTAGAAACACGTATGCAAAAATTGGGTAAGATCGGTTCAGATTTAGATATAGCCCCCATACAAATGTCGCTCCCGATTTGACATTTTCCGCTCTAGAAACAACATATTGTACCCGATTTTCTTTAAATTTTACAGAACATCTTATAATCCAACTAGAAACACATATGCAAAAATTGGGTAAGATCGGTTCAGATTTAGATATAGCCCCCATACAAATGTCGCTCCCGATTTGACATTTTCCGCTCTAGAAACGACATATTGTACCCGATTTTCTTTAAATTTGGCAGAACATCTTATAATTCAACTAGAAACACGTATGCAAAAATTGGATAAGATCGGTTCAGATTTAGATATAGCCGCCATACAAATGTCCCTCCCGATTTGACATTTTCCGCTCTAGAAACAACATATTGTACCCGATTTTCTTTAACTTTTGCAGAACATCTTATAATCCAACTAGAAACACGTATGCAAAAATTGGGTAAGATCGGTTCGGATTTAGATATAGCCCCCATACAAATGTCGCTCCCGATTTGACATTTTCCGCTCTAGAAACGACATATTGTACCCGATTTTCTTTAAATTTGGCAGAACATCTTATAATTCAACTAGAAACACGTATGCAAAAATTGGATAAGATCGGTTCCGATTTAGATATAGCCGCCATACAAATGTCCCTCCCGATTTGACATTTTCCGCTCTAGAAACAACATATTGTACCCGATTTTCTTTAACTTTTGCAGAACATCTTATAATCCAACTAGAAACACGTATGCAAAAATTGGGTAAGATCGGTTCAGATTTAGATATAGCCCCCATACAAATGTCGCTCCCGATTTGACATTTTCCGCTCTAGAAACAACATATTGTTCCCGATTTTCTTTAAATTTTACAGAACATCTTATAATCCAACTAGAAACACATATGCAAAAATTGGGTAAGATCGGTTCAGATTTAGATATAGCCCCCATACAAATGTCGCTCCCGATTTGACATTTTCCGCTCTAGAAACGACATATTGTACCCGATTTTCTTTAAATTTGGCAGAACATCTTATAATTCAACTAGAAACACGTATGCAAAAATTGGATAAGCTCTAGAAACAACATATTGTACCCGATTTTCTTTAACTTTTGCAGAACATCTTATAATCCAACTAGAAACACGTATGCAAAAATTGGGTAAGATCGGTTCGGATTTAGATATAGCCCCCGTACAAATGTCGCTCCCGATTTGACATTTTCCGCTCTAGAAACGACATATTGTACCCGATTTTCTTTAAATTTTGCAGAACATCTTATAATCTACCTAGAAACACGTATGCAAAAATTGGGTAAGATCGGTTCGGATTTAGATATAGCTCCCATCCAAACGTCGCTCCCGATTTGACATTTTCCGCTTTAGAAAAGACATATTGTACCCGATTTTCTTTAAATTTTGCAGAACATCGTATAATCGAACTAGAAACACGTATGCAAAAATTGGGTAAGATCGCTTCAGATTTAGATATAGCCCCCATACAAATGTCGCCCCCGATTTCACTTTCTCCGCTTTAGAAACCACATATTGTACCCGATTTTCTTTAAAATTGGCACAACATTTTATAATTGAAGTGATCTATATGGAACCTCTTTTTAATGTAGAGCACTTACAAAGAACGCAAATTTTACATTGGATTTTTTTTTTTCAAATTTTGCAGATTATATTATATTTCAGAATACAAAGTCAAATATATGTGTCCACTCTTTGGAATAACCCAATAACCCATTCTACTCTAATACAGCTCTACAAACTACGTCTTACATCGGATCATGATATATTTCAACTATGAATACCTACAGTGAATGAGAAATATAAAGACCCATGTTTTGAGCCGGTGTTGTTATAGGCCTACTTTCAAATGTCGGTCCGATTTATCCTATTACTACTGTATAATTTGTATTTGTCTGCCGGAAAATTGGATCAATTATTTACCATATTCGTTAAATATGACTAAAGATGAATTTATACTGTATAATTTATATGAACAACATAAAATTGCTCCCATGAAACACCTGGGTTTAGTAATAAAAGCGATGTATATACGCAGGGAGTGGTGTAGGGTATTATATAGTCGGCCCACCCGACTTTAGCCTTTCCTTACTTGTTTATAATTTATTTCGTGACAAAAAAAAATATTTTTTTTAAAACATTTTTTCAATTTATTGGAGACTGTTCCTAAACTATTTTTTTCTTTGTGAAAGTGAAATTCACATCAATTGCAACCATCATAAGTACCCTTCATTGAACATATAAGAGTGTGTTATCGGACTTATATTTGCAAAATGAGAGTTAAAGGCGACTTCAACTAAAATTTAAATTTTTGCAAAAAAAAATATCAAAAAAATTGTGTTGATTTTATGAATAAGTATGCCTCAATGTATACAAAATTTGTATTTTTTGTTGTGTATGCCATGACATATCTTTTCATGTAGTCGATATGTTTGAGATTGATAAAAAACCCATAATTCATGATAAACCCCATAATATTTAATTTGAGAATATTATGACATGGAATATTGATAAATTACCCCAAATTTAACTTTTTTCTTTGTCGATTTAAAAACAAGAACACAATTTGCATTTTATTTTTGATCTTGATCTTTTGTTTTTTCAACATTTTTGATTGCTACAATACAATTTGGTTTGCTTGCCGAACACTGTGCCGTTCATAATAACATCTCATCATCTAATGCTTAGCTAAATGATCAAGGGCTAGCGCTACCAAAGCAGTTCCAAAGTCTTGGCATCGATCACGTTCCTCATCGTCAAGAACATGGAATTTTTCTTTGTAGATCGACTTTAAGGCGTCATATATATTAGATTCCTGGGACAGGGCGGACTCAAACTTTTGTTTCTCAGTCTCGCCCAGAGTTTCAGTATATTTAGCAATTACTTGGGGTAGCTGCTCCTTGATCTCAGCGTATGTCTTTACGTATTTATCCGTTTGAAAATCACCATCTTCCTGGTCAATTTTTCGCCATGTCTGATATAGATCCTCGCCTTCGAGATTTTCGTAAGTACGCAATCGCAAGTCCGACATTAGGTTGGCCAAATTCCGCTGCAGTTCACAATTGTTTTTATCCATCTTCAAGCTGTCAACCATTTCCTCGAAGTGGCCGAGATCTTTCTTGACATCTGTAAAGAACTGCTCATCGTATTTCTGATATTTCTCATCGCCGCTATTCTTTAAAGTTGCCAAAAGTTCGATGCCCTCCGTAAATAATTTGCTGTGGGACGAGACATAGTTCAGTGCCACCGATGACATCATATCGTACATTTTATCGCGCACAATTTCGTAAATGATGTCCGTGGGAGGTTGGTCGGCAGGTGTCGTGGGCATGGCCACGCTTGTGGTTATTACCTGGAAAGTTGGTGATGTTCAATTTTGGTATTTGTTTTTCCACAACACACACACACTTCAACTCACCTGCAACACTATAAGTGCCAGAGATAGTTTTATGAACTGTTTCATGTTCTTGCTCTTGTGACCTCTGTTTATGAAAGAGTGATACGATATTGATGTTGCCAATGCTTGCTCGGCATATTTATATTCTAAGCTAAAAGTGAAAACAGAGTGACCCCCTTATCTCTTTGGTCGCTGTTTTCAGTTTCGCTTTTCAGCATCAAGTAACTAAGGCACTATCTAGGGCAGAATTTTGATTATTATCAGATCATAGCAACCGAAGAAAGTGAAGAGAGCTATAAAAAAAGAGCTTAGTTCGAAGTGGCCGAAACTTATGCACCCTTTACCATGGGAATGTACCCCAGTACTCACGGTGTTATGATTTTGATAAGAAAAGTAGAAATTTCAAAGATCCATTATGTTTCGCGTCCATATTGGAATGAACACATTTAATTTCATGATTCTAGGTACATCCACTTTTAATTTTTTTACCACTTTTTGAAATTTTGACCCTAAAAGTACGATTTCGGAGAAATACTCATATTGTGCGTGTCTACGAAGACAGACAGTAACAACTGAATTTCATGATTCTAGCTACAGCCGTTTGCGTGGTACCAATTTTATGCCGTTTTGATCCTAAAGGTACGAATATCGAAAGATATTCCATTTATTTTTCGTGTCTATACAGTCACAGCAATGTATTCGACGAATTTCACCATTCTAACTGGTCCAGAGGGAAAAAATTTCCCTAAGAAGGACTCAAAATAATATTTAGACTATTAAATCATTTTTATACCCTCCACCTCCAGTATGGGGGTATACTAACTTTGTCATTCCGTTTGTAGCACCTTGAAATATCGACCTGAGACCCTATAAAGTATATATATTCTTGATCGTCATAAAATTCTAAGACGATCTAGCCATGTCCGTCCGTCTGTCCCTCTGTTGAAAGCACAATAGCATCTAAACGAAAGGAGCTAGAACGTTCAAATTTTCCATAGATGCGACTTATAGTCGTAGATCAAGTGGGATTGAAACGGGGCGAAAACAGCCCAAAGGGAAACATTTTTCCCTCACAAGGACTAAAAATACCCATAATAATCCCTAATATTTTAGCGTATTTAAGCATGTTTTTTTCAATATGTCTGCTTGTACTTTCTTGATATTGGGTATGTGCATTCCTCCTATAACAAAAACGTGCACCATAAAGTGATTATTTTTTGTAGGGGGTGAAATGGGGCAAAAAAGGGATAAAAATGGTACATATTAAACTACAACAGCTAGAAACGCGAAATTTGGTGTGTACATTCCTCTAATAGATTAGATACATAATATAAAAGTATTTTTGTTCCAAATTAGTACTTTTAAGGGGTAAAATGGGAATAGAGGGATAAAAATGGTACCAACTAAACGGCTGCCCCTAGAATAATCAAATTAGGTGTATACGTTCCTCTGATTGTATAGACACGTACAGTAAACGGATTTTGCGAAATTCGTACTTTTTGGGGTTAAAATAAAAAAGGGGATAAAAATAGTACCAATCAAATGACCGCAGCTAGAGTCATGAAATTTGGAGTATACATTCCTCTGACTGTGTAGACACGGAAAATAAACGCATTTTTCGAAATTCGTACTTTTGGGTGTCAAAATGGAAAAAGGGGATAAAAATAGTACCAACCAAATGACCGCAGCTAGAGTGATGAAATTCTGAGTATACATTCCTTTGACTACGTAGACATGGAAAATAAATGGTTTTTTCGAAATTCGTACTTTCAAGGGATACAATGGGTACAGAGGGATAAAAATGGTACCAACCAAACGGCTACATCTAGAATAATCAAATTCAGTGTATACATTCCTCTGATTGCATAGACATGTACAGTAAACAGATTTTTCGAAATTCGTACTTTTTGGGATTAAAATAAAAAAGGGATAACAAAATAAACAGATTTTTTCGAAAGTCGTCCTTTTTGGTCCAAAATGGAAAACGGGGATAAAAATAGTACCAACCAAATGACCGCACCTAGAGTGATGAAATTCGGAGTATACATTCCTTTGACTACGTCGACATGAAAAATAAATGGTTTTTCCAAATTCGTACTTTCAAGGGATACAATGGGTGCAGAGGGATAAAAATGGTACCAACCAAACGGCTACATCTAGAATAATCAAATTCGGTGTATACATTCCTCTGATTGCATAAACACGTACTTTTGCACGTACGATTGCATAAATTCGTACTTTTTGGGTTTAAAATGAAAAAAGGGGATACAAATAGTACCAATCAAATTACCGCAGCTTGAGTCATGAAATTTGGAATATACATTTCTCTGACTGTGTAGACACGGAAAATAAACGGATTTTTCGAAATTCGTACTTTTTGGGCTCAAAAGGGAAAAAGGGGATACAAATAGTACCAACCAAATGACCGCAGCTAGAGTCATGAAATTCTGAGTATACATTCCTCTGACTGCGTAGACACAGAAAATACGTACATTCAAGAGATACAATGGTACAGAGGGATACAAATAGTACTAACTGAACGACTACAGCTAGAATGATGAAATTCTAATTGGGTAGAAACGTGAAATAAAGAGATTTTAGATAGTCGTACTCTCAAAGGGGTAAAAATTGTACCAACCAAGTGGCCGCAGCTGCATAGACTGCGTAGACACGCAAAATAAAAAGTTTTTTTCCAAATTCGTACTTTTTCTTTTACGGCAAAAACTGGTTGAATCATGAAGTTAGGTTATTTTGCACTATGTACGTCTGATAATGGATTTTCAAAATTTGTACTTTTGGAATTGAAATAGAATGGAAATACAACCAACTGTAGCACCCATTATCTACCAATATTTATGGCATTTAAGCTTTTTGAAAATATAAATTGAAGAATATTTATTTTTTGAATTGACGTATTGGTAGCCTTGCCTTATAAGCGTGGTTTGAAATAATTGAAATTTTATAAATAAAAATAATAATTATTTTTTTAATATTTGTATTTGTTTTGATTTGGCTATATAAAAAATTATATTTTCCTGTAATATTACTGCACTTCAACGAAAATCGACATCCTCTGTGGAATGCAATCAATGGTGGAGTGTATATAAAATTCGGCCCGGCCGAACTTAACACCGTTTTTTCTTGTTTTTAATTTCTGCTTTATATGCACTTGAAATATTTTTGCGTACATTCCTCTTGTATCACCAAGCACCAAAAAGTCAATAAAAGTTTTAGCGGGCGAAATAGGACAAAAAGGGTTTCAATGGTATAAGGGTATGTACTAATTGCGTATATACGTAAAATAGAGAGATTTTTCAAAAATCGTACTTTTAAGGGATACAATTGGAAAAGCGTGCTAAAAATGGAACCAACCAAACGGCTGAAGTTGAAATCATGAAATTCGCTTTTATTTATTTATTTTTTGAAGATTCGAAGACTTTGACTGTGAAGATACGAAATAGGAAGGATTTTTTTTTTGAAATTTGTACTTTTAGGCGGAAAATGGGGTGAATGGCGTAACAGTGGTACTAACCAAACGGCTGCAGCTATAATAAGGAAATTCAGTGTATACATTTCTTTGACTACGTAGACTCTAAAAATGAAGAGATATTTCGATGTTCGATGGGAT
>CANDYM010000036.1:0-19832 GCA_947397865.1 Polietes domitor
GTAATTTAAATGTCCCAGATGTTGAAAATGCCATTTTCGAATTTCGAAAAAACAAAAGTTGTGCTGAATTGTGCTAGGTTTGTGCCCAATTGTGCCGTAAAAAGTTTTTCGAAAAATTGAAAATTGACCGAGATATTGCGAAAAAACTTTTTTTCCAAAAAAAATCGCTGGGATTGCCATTTTGTTTTTTTGCAAAAACAAAAGTTGTGCTGGATTGTGCTAGCGGAGTACATAATTGTGCCGTTTTTAAAAAAGTTCTATCTCAATCCGTTTTCGAAAAAATCGCTATTTTCGAAAAAATCCTAGAATTGCCATTTTGTTTTTTCGCAAAAACAAAAGTTGTGCTGAATTGTGCTAGATTTGTGCCCAATTGTGCCGCAAAAAGTTTTTCGAAAAAATGAAAATTGACAGAGATACAGCGAAAAAACTTTTCGCAACAAAAATCGCTGAAATTTTCATTGTAGGTTTTTTGGGCAGCAAAAGTTGTGCTAAGTTCTTCTAGAGGAGGGTGTTATTGTGCCGTTTGAAGCTAAGTTCTATCTCAAACCGTTTTCGAGAAAATCGCTAATCAAAATTTTGGCGATTTTTCAAAAAAATGCTCTAATTTTGTTAAAATCGCGATTTTTGCAAATCCAAAAACTGTGCTGAATTGTGCTCGCCTAGCACAATTTTTTCGTAATACATCAAAAAGTGCTCATTTCAATGGTTCATAAAAATAATCGCCATTTTAACTTTTTTAGCCATTTTCCATATAACTTTGCAAAAAACGCGAATTTCAAAAATCCAAAAGTTGTGCTGGATTGTGCTCGCCTAGCACAATTTTGCTATCATATTCCAAAAAGCGCCAACTTTTTGTAAAAGTCCCAAAAACGCCAAAAATTCTAGAATTGCCATTTTGTTTTTTCGCAAAAACAAAAGTTGTGCTGGATTGTGCTAGCCGCGTAGACAATTGTGCCGTTTCAAGCTAAGTTCTATCTCAAACCGTTTTCGAGAAAATCGCTAATCAAAATTTTGGCGATTTTTCAAAAAAATGCTCTAATTTTGTTAAAATCGCGATTTTTGCAAATCCAAAAACTGTGCTGAATTGTGCTCGCCTAGCACAATTTTTTCGTAATACATCAAAAAGTGCTCATTTCAATGGTTCATAAAAATAATCGCCATTTTAACTTTTTTAGCCATTTTCCATATAACTTTGCAAAAAACGCGAATTTCAAAAATCCAAAAGTTGTGCTGGATTGTGCTCGCCTAGCACAATTTTGCTATCATATTCCAAAAAGCGCCAACTTTTTGTAAAAGTCCCAAAAACGCCAAAAATTCTAGAATTGCCATTTTGTTTTTTCGCAAAAACAAAAGTTGTGCTGGATTGTGCTAGCCGCGTAGACAATTGTGCCGTTTCAAGCTAAGTTCTATCTCAAACCGTTTTCGAGAAAATCGCTAATCAAAATTTTGGCGATTTTTCAAAAAAATGCTCTAATTTTGTTAAAATCGCGATTTTTGCAAATCCAAAAACTGTGCTGAATTGTGCTCGCCTAGCACAATTTTTTCGTAATACATCAAAAAGTGCTCATTTCAATGGTTCATAAAAATAATCGCCATTTTAACTTTTTTAGCCATTTTCCATATAACTTTGCAAAAAACGCGAATTTCAAAAATCCAAAAGTTGTGCTGGATTGTGCTCGCCTAGCACAATTTTGCTATCATATTCCAAAAAGCGCCAACTTTTTGTAAAAGTCCCAAAAACGCCAAAAATTCTAGAATTGCCATTTTGTTTTTTCGCAAAAACAAAAGTTGTGCTGGATTGTGCTAGCCGCGTAGACAATTGTGCCGTTTCAAGCTAAGTTCTATCTCAAACCGTTTTCGAGAAAATCGCTAATCAAAATTTTGGCGATTTTTCAAAAAAATGCTCTAATTTTGTTAAAATCGCGATTTTTGCAAATCCAAAAACTGTGCTGAATTGTGCTCGCCTAGCACAATTTTTTCGTAATACATCAAAAAGTGCTCATTTCAATGGTTCATAAAAATAATCGCCATTTTAACTTTTTTAGCCATTTTCCATATAACTTTGCAAAAAACGCGAATTTCAAAAATCCAAAAGTTGTGCTGGATTGTGCTCGCCTAGCACAATTTTGCTATCATATTCCAAAAAGCGCCAACTTTTTGTAAAAGTCCCAAAAACGCCAAAAATTCTAGAATTGCCATTTTGTTTTTTCGCAAAAACAAAAGTTGTGCTGGATTGTGCTAGCCGCGTAGACAATTGTGCCGTTTCAAGCTAAGTTCTATCTCAAACCGTTTTCGAGAAAATCGCTAATCAAAATTTTGGCGATTTTTCAAAAAAATGCTCTAATTTTGTTAAAATCGCGATTTTTGCAAATCCAAAAACTGTGCTGAATTGTGCTCGCCTAGCACAATTTTTTCGTAATACATCAAAAAGTGCTCATTTCAATGGTTCATAAAAATAATCGCCATTTTAACTTTTTTAGCCATTTTCCATATAACTTTGCAAAAAACGCGAATTTCAAAAATCCAAAAGTTGTGCTGGATTGTGCTCGCCTAGCACAATTTTGCTATCATATTCCAAAAAGCGCCAACTTTTTGTAAAAGTCCCAAAAACGCCAAAAATTCTAGAATTGCCATTTTGTTTTTTCGCAAAAACAAAAGTTGTGCTGGATTGTGCTAGCCGCGTAGACAATTGTGCCGTTTCAAGCTAAGTTCTATCTCAAACCGTTTTCGAGAAAATCGCTAATCAAAATTTTGGCGATTTTTCAAAAAAATGCTCTAATTTTGTTAAAATCGCGATTTTTGCAAATCCAAAAACTGTGCTGAATTGTGCTCGCCTAGCACAATTTTTTCGTAATACATCAAAAAGTGCTCATTTCAATGGTTCATAAAAATAATCGCCATTTTAACTTTTTTAGCCATTTTCCATATAACTTTGCAAAAAACGCGAATTTCAAAAATCCAAAAGTTGTGCTGGATTGTGCTCGCCTAGCACAATTTTGCTATCATATTCCAAAAAGCGCCAACTTTTTGTAAAAGTCCCAAAAACGCCAAAAATTCTAGAATTGCCATTTTGTTTTTTCGCAAAAACAAAAGTTGTGCTGGATTGTGCTAGCCGCGTAGACAATTGTGCCGTTTCAAGCTAAGTTCTATCTCAAACCGTTTTCGAGAAAATCGCTAATCAAAATTTTGGCGATTTTTCAAAAAAATGCTCTAATTTTGTTAAAATCGCGATTTTTGCAAATCCAAAAACTGTGCTGAATTGTGCTCGCCTAGCACAATTTTTTCGTAATACATCAAAAAGTGCTCATTTCAATGGTTCATAAAAATAATCGCCATTTTAACTTTTTTAGCCATTTTCCATATAACTTTGCAAAAAACGCGAATTTCAAAAATCCAAAAGTTGTGCTGGATTGTGCTCGCCTAGCACAATTTTGCTATCATATTCCAAAAAGCGCCAACTTTTTGTAAAAGTCCCAAAAACGCCAAAAATTCTAGAATTGCCATTTTGTTTTTTCGCAAAAACAAAAGTTGTGCTGGATTGTGCTAGCCGCGTAGACAATTGTGCCGTTTCAAGCTAAGTTCTATCTCAAACCGTTTTCGAGAAAATCGCTAATCAAAATTTTGGCGATTTTTCAAAAAAATGCTCTAATTTTGTTAAAATCGCGATTTTTGCAAATCCATAAACTGTGCTGAATTGTGCTCGCCTAGCACAATTTTTTCGTAATACATCAAAAAGTGCTCATTTCAATGGTTCATAAAAATAATCGCCATTTTAACTTTTTTAGCCATTTTCCATATAACTTTGCAAAAAACGCGAATTTCAAAAATCCAAAAGTTGTGCTGGATTGTGCTCGCCTAGCACAATTTTGCTATCATATTCCAAAAAGCGCCAACTTTTTGTAAAAGTCCCAAAAACGCCAAAAATTCTAGAATTGCCATTTTGTTTTTTCGCAAAAACAAAAGTTGTGCTGGATTGTGCTAGCCGCGTAGACAATTGTGCCGTTTCAAGCTAAGTTCTATCTCAAACCGTTTTCGAGAAAATCGCTAATCAAAATTTTGGCGATTTTTCAAAAAAATGCTCTAATTTTGTTAAAATCGCGATTTTTGCAAATCCAAAAACTGTGCTGAATTGTGCTCGCCTAGCACAATTTTTTCGTAATACATCAAAAAGTGCTCATTTCAATGGTTCATAAAAATAATCGCCATTTTAACTTTTTTAGCCATTTTCCATATAACTTTGCAAAAAACGCGAATTTCAAAAATCCAAAAGTTGTGCTGGATTGTGCTCGCCTAGCACAATTTTGCTATCATATTCCAAAAAGCGCCAACTTTTTGTAAAAGTCCCAAAAACGCCAAAAATTCTAGAATTGCCATTTTGTTTTTTCGCAAAAACAAAAGTTGTGCTGGATTGTGCTAGCCGCGTAGACAATTGTGCCGTTTCAAGCTAAGTTCTATCTCAAACCGTTTTCGAGAAAATCGCTAATCAAAATTTTGGCGATTTTTCAAAAAAATGCTCTAATTTTGTTAAAATCGCGATTTTTGCAAATCCAAAAACTGTGCTGAATTGTGCTCGCCTAGCACAATTTTTTCGTAATACATCAAAAAGTGCTCATTTCAATGGTTCATAAAAATAATCGCCATTTTAACTTTTTTAGCCATTTTCCATATAACTTTGCAAAAAACGCGAATTTCAAAAATCCAAAAGTTGTGCTGGATTGTGCTCGCCTAGCACAATTTTGCTATCATATTCCAAAAAGCGCCAACTTTTTGTAAAAGTCCCAAAAACGCCAAAAATTCTAGAATTGCCATTTTGTTTTTTCGCAAAAACAAAAGTTGTGCTGGATTGTGCTAGCCGCGTAGACAATTGTGCCGTTTCAAGCTAAGTTCTATCTCAAACCGTTTTCGAGAAAATCGCTAATCAAAATTTTGGCGATTTTTCAAAAAAATGCTCTAATTTTGTTAAAATCGCGATTTTTGCAAATCCAAAAACTGTGCTGAATTGTGCTCGCCTAGCACAATTTTTTCGTAATACATCAAAAAGTGCTCATTTCAATGGTTCATAAAAATAATCGCCATTTTAACTTTTTTAGCCATTTTCCATATAACTTTGCAAAAAACGCGAATTTCAAAAATCCAAAAGTTGTGCTGGATTGTGCTCGCCTAGCACAATTTTGCTATCATATTCCAAAAAGCGCCAACTTTTTGTAAAAGTCCCAAAAACGCCAAAAATTCTAGAATTGCCATTTTGTTTTTTCGCAAAAACAAAAGTTGTGCTGGATTGTGCTAGCCGCGTAGACAATTGTGCCGTTTCAAGCTAAGTTCTATCTCAAACCGTTTTCGAGAAAATCGCTAATCAAAATTTTGGCGATTTTTCAAAAAAATGCTCTAATTTTGTTAAAATCGCGATTTTTGCAAATCCAAAAACTGTGCTGAATTGTGCTCGCCTAGCACAATTTTTTCGTAATACATCAAAAAGTGCTCATTTCAATGGTTCATAAAAATAATCGCCATTTTAACTTTTTTAGCCATTTTCCATATAACTTTGCAAAAAACGCGAATTTCAAAAATCCAAAAGTTGTGCTGGATTGTGCTCGCCTAGCACAATTTTGCTATCATATTCCAAAAAGCGCCAACTTTTTGTAAAAGTCCCAAAAACGCCAAAAATTCTAGAATTGCCATTTTGTTTTTTCGCAAAAACAAAAGTTGTGCTGGATTGTGCTAGCCGCGTAGACAATTGTGCCGTTTCAAGCTAAGTTCTATCTCAAACCGTTTTCGAGAAAATCGCTAATCAAAATTTTGGCGATTTTTCAAAAAAATGCTCTAATTTTGTTAAAATCGCGATTTTTGCAAATCCAAAAACTGTGCTGAATTGTGCTCGCCTAGCACAATTTTTTCGTAATACATCAAAAAGTGCTCATTTCAATGGTTCATAAAAATAATCGCCATTTTAACTTTTTTAGCCATTTTCCATATAACTTTGCAAAAAACGCGAATTTCAAAAATCCAAAAGTTGTGCTGGATTGTGCTCGCCTAGCACAATTTTGCTATCATATTCCAAAAAGCGCCAACTTTTTGTAAAAGTCCCAAAAACGCCAAAAATTCTAGAATTGCCATTTTGTTTTTTCGCAAAAACAAAAGTTGTGCTGGATTGTGCTAGCCGCGTAGACAATTGTGCCGTTTCAAGCTAAGTTCTATCTCAAACCGTTTTCGAGAAAATCGCTAATCAAAATTTTGGCGATTTTTCAAAAAAATGCTCTAATTTTGTTAAAATCGCGATTTTTGCAAATCCAAAAACTGTGCTGAATTGTGCTCGCCTAGCACAATTTTTTCGTAATACATCAAAAAGTGCTCATTTCAATGGTTCATAAAAATAATCGCCATTTTAACTTTTTTAGCCATTTTCCATATAACTTTGCAAAAAACGCGAATTTCAAAAATCCAAAAGTTGTGCTGGATTGTGCTCGCCTAGCACAATTTTGCTATCATATTCCAAAAAGCGCCAACTTTTTGTAAAAGTCCCAAAAACGCCAAAAATTCTAGAATTGCCATTTTGTTTTTTCGCAAAAACAAAAGTTGTGCTGGATTGTGCTAGCCGCGTAGACAATTGTGCCGTTTCAAGCTAAGTTCTATCTCAAACCGCTAATCAAATCGCTAATCAAAATTTTGGCGATTTTTCAAAAAAATGCTCTAATTTTGTTAAAATCGCGATTTTTGCAAATCCAAAAACTGTGCTGAATTGTGCTCGCCTAGCACAATTTTTTCGTAATACATCAAAAAGTGCTCATTTCAATGGTTCATAAAAATAATCGCCATTTTAACTTTTTTAGCCATTTTCCATATAACTTTGCAAAAAACGCGAATTTCAAAAATCCAAAAGTTGTGCTGGATTGTGCTCGCCTAGCACAATTTTGCTATCATATTCCAAAAAGCGCCAACTTTTTGTAAAAGTCCCAAAAACGCCAAAAATTCTAGAATTGCCATTTTGTTTTTTCGCAAAAACAAAAGTTGTGCTGGATTGTGCTAGCCGCGTAGACAATTGTGCCGTTTCAAGCTAAGTTCTATCTCAAACCGTTTTCGAGAAAATCGCTAATCAAAATTTTGGCGATTTTTCAAAAAAATGCTCTAATTTTGTTAAAATCGCGATTTTTGCAAATCCAAAAACTGTGCTGAATTGTGCTCGCCTAGCACAATTTTTTCGTAATACATCAAAAAGTGCTCATTTCAATGGTTCATAAAAATAATCGCCATTTTAACTTTTTTAGCCATTTTCCATATAACTTTGCAAAAAACGCGAATTTCAAAAATCCAAAAGTTGTGCTGGATTGTGCTCGCCTAGCACAATTTTGCTATCATATTCCAAAAAGCGCCAACTTTTTGTAAAAGTCCCAAAAACGCCAAAAATTCTAGAATTGCCATTTTGTTTTTTCGCAAAAACAAAAGTTGTGCTGGATTGTGCTAGCCGCGTAGACAATTGTGTATACAACTTTTGTTTTTGCGAAAAAACAAAATGGCAATTCTAGAATTTTTGGCGTTTTTGGGACTTTTACAAAAAGTTGGCGCTTTTTGGAATATGATAGCAAAATTGTGCTAGGCGAGCACAATCCAGCACAACTTTTGGATTTTTGAAATTCGCGTTTTTTGCAAAGTTATATGGAAAATGGCTAAAAAAGTTAAAATGGCGATTATTTTTATGAACCATTGAAATGAGCACTTTTTGATGTATTACGAAAAAATTGTGCTAGGCGAGCACAATTCAGCACAGTTTTTGGATTTGCAAAAATCGCGATTTTAACAAAATTAGAGCATTTTTTTGAAAAATCGCCAAAATTTTGATTAGCGATTTTCTCGAAAACGGTTGAGATAGAACTTAGCTTGAAACGGCACAATTGTCTACGCGGCTAGCACAATCCAGCACAACTTTTGTTTTTGCGAAAAAACAAAATGGCAATTCTAGAATTTTTGGCGTTTTTGGGACTTTTACAAAAAGTTGGCGCTTTTTGGAATATGATAGCAAAATTGTGCTAGGCGAGCACAATCCAGCACAACTTTTGGATTTTTGAAATTCGCGTTTTTTGCAAAGTTATATGGAAAATGGCTAAAAAAGTTAAAATGGCGATTATTTTTATGAACCATTGAAATGAGCACTTTTTGATGTATTACGAAAAAATTGTGCTAGGCGAGCACAATTCAGCACAGTTTTTGGATTTGCAAAAATCGCGATTTTAACAAAATTAGAGCATTTTTTTGAAAAATCGCCAAAATTTTGATTAGCGATTTTCTCGAAAACGGTTTGAGATAGAACTTAGCTTGAAACGGCACAATTGTCTACGCGGCTAGCACAATCCAGCACAACTTTTGTTTTTGCGAAAAAACAAAATGGCAATTCTAGAATTTTTGGCGTTTTTGGGACTTTTACAAAAAGTTGGCGCTTTTTGGAATATGATAGCAAAATTGTGCTAGGCGAGCACAATCCAGCACAACTTTTGGATTTTGAAATTCGCGTTTTTTGCAAAGTTATATGGAAAATGGCTAAAAAAGTTAAAATGGCGATTATTTTATGAACCATTGAAATGAGCACTTTTTGATGTATTACGAAAAAATTGTGCTAGGCGAGCACAATTCAGCACAGTTTTTGGATTTGCAAAAATCGCGATTTTAACAAAATTAGAGCATTTTTTTGAAAAATCGCCAAAATTTTGATTAGCGATTTTCTCGAAAACGGTTTGAGATAGAACTTAGCTTGAAACGGCACAATTGTCTACGCGGCTAGCACAATCCAGCACAACTTTTGTTTTTGCGAAAAAACAAAATGGCAATTCTAGAATTTTTGGCGTTTTTGGGACTTTTACAAAAAGTTGGCGCTTTTTGGAATATGATAGCAAAATTGTGCTAGGCGAGCACAATCCAGCACAACTTTTGGATTTTTGAAATTCGCGTTTTTTGCAAAGTTATATGGAAAATGGCTAAAAAAGTTAAAATGGCGATTATTTTTATGAACCATTGAAATGAGCACTTTTTGATGTATTACGAAAAAATTGTGCTAGGCGAGCACAATTCAGCACAGTTTTTGGATTTGCAAAAATCGCGATTTTAACAAAATTAGAGCATTTTTTTGAAAAATCGCCAAAATTTTGATTAGCGATTTTCTCGAAAACGGTTTGAGATAGAACTTAGCTTGAAACGGCACAATTGTCTACGCGGCTAGCACAATCCAGCACAACTTTTGTTTTTGCGAAAAAACAAAATGGCAATTCTAGAATTTTTGGCGTTTTTGGGACTTTTACAAAAAGTTGGCGCTTTTTGGAATATGATAGCAAAATTGTGCTAGGCGAGCACAATCCAGCACAACTTTTGGATTTTTGAAATTCGCGTTTTTTGCAAAGTTATATGGAAAATGGCTAAAAAAGTTAAAATGGCGATTATTTTTATGAACCATTGAAATGAGCACTTTTTGATGTATTACGAAAAAATTGTGCTAGGCGAGCACAATTCAGCACAGTTTTTGGATTTGCAAAAATCGCGATTTTAACAAAATTAGAGCATTTTTTTGAAAAATCGCCAAAATTTTGATTAGCGATTTTCTCGAAAACGGTTTGAGATAGAACTTAGCTTGAAACGGCACAATTGTCTACGCGGCTAGCACAATCCAGCACAACTTTTGTTTTTGCGAAAAAACAAAATGGCAATTCTAGAATTTTTGGCGTTTTTGGACTTTTACAAAAAGTTGGCGCTTTTTGGAATATGATAGCAAAATTGTGCTAGGCGAGCACAATCCAGCACAACTTTTGGATTTTTGAAATTCGCGTTTTTTGCAAAGTTATATGGAAAATGGCTAAAAAAGTTAAAATGGCGATTATTTTTATGAACCATTGAAATGAGCACTTTTTGATGTATTACGAAAAAATTGTGCTAGGCGAGCACAATTCAGCACAGTTTTTGGATTTGCAAAAATCGCGATTTTAACAAAATTAGAGCATTTTTTTGAAAAATCGCCAAAATTTTGATTAGCGATTTTCTCGAAAACGGTTTGAGATAGAACTTAGCTTGAAACGGCACAATTGTCTACGCGGCTAGCACAATCCAGCACAACTTTTGTTTTTGCGAAAAAACAAAATGGCAATTCTAGAATTTTTGGCGTTTTTGGGACTTTTACAAAAAGTTGGCGCTTTTTGGAATATGATAGCAAAATTGTGCTAGGCGAGCACAATCCAGCACAACTTTTGGATTTTTGAAATTCGCGTTTTTTGCAAAGTTATATGGAAAATGGCTAAAAAAGTTAAAATGGCGATTATTTTTATGAACCATTGAAATGAGCACTTTTTGATGTATTACGAAAAAATTGTGCTAGGCGAGCACAATTCAGCACAGTTTTTGGATTTGCAAAAATCGCGATTTTAACAAAATTAGAGCATTTTTTTGAAAAATCGCCAAAATTTTGATTAGCGATTTTCTCGAAAACGGTTTGAGATAGAACTTAGCTTGAAACGGCACAATTGTCTACGCGGCTAGCACAATCCAGCACAACTTTTGTTTTTGCGAAAAAACAAAATGGCAATTCTAGAATTTTTGGCGTTTTTGGGACTTTTACAAAAAGTTGGCGCTTTTTGGAATATGATAGCAAAATTGTGCTAGGCGAGCACAATCCAGCACAACTTTTGGATTTTTGAAATTCGCGTTTTTTGCAAAGTTATATGGAAAATGGCTAAAAAAGTTAAATGGCGATTATTTTTATGAACCATTGAAATGAGCACTTTTTGATGTATTACGAAAAAATTGTGCTAGGCGAGCACAATTCAGCACAGTTTTTGGATTTGCAAAAATCGCGATTTTAACAAAATTAGAGCATTTTTTTGAAAAATCGCCAAAATTTTGATTAGCGATTTTCTCGAAAACGGTTTGAGATAGAACTTAGCTTGAAACGGCACAATTGTCTACGCGGCTAGCACAATCCAGCACAACTTTTGTTTTTGCGAAAAAACAAAATGGCAATTCTAGAATTTTTGGCGTTTTTGGGACTTTTACAAAAAGTTGGCGCTTTTTGGAATATGATAGCAAAATTGTGCTAGGCGAGCACAATCCAGCACAACTTTTGGATTTTTGAAATTCGCGTTTTTTGCAAAGTTATATGGAAAATGGCTAAAAAAGTTAAAATGGCGATTATTTTTATGAACCATTGAAATGAGCACTTTTTGATGTATTACGAAAAAATTGTGCTAGGCGAGCACAATTCAGCACAGTTTTTGGATTTGCAAAAATCGCGATTTTAACAAAATTAGAGCATTTTTTTGAAAAATCGCCAAAATTTTGATTAGCGATTTTCTCGAAAACGGTTTGAGATAGAACTTAGCTTGAAACGGCACAATTGTCTACGCGGCTAGCACAATCCAGCACAACTTTTGTTTTTGCGAAAAAACAAAATGGCAATTCTAGAATTTTTGGCGTTTTTGGGACTTTTACAAAAAGTTGGCGCTTTTTGGAATATGATAGCAAAATTGTGCTAGGCGAGCACAATCCAGCACAACTTTTGGATTTTTGAAATTCGCGTTTTTTGCAAAGTTATATGGAAAATGGCTAAAAAAGTTAAAATGGCGATTATTTTTATGAACCATTGAAATGAGCACTTTTTGATGTATTACGAAAAAATTGTGCTAGGCGAGCACAATTCAGCACAGTTTTTGGATTTGCAAAAATCGCGATTTTAACAAAATTAGAGCATTTTTTTGAAAAATCGCCAAAATTTTGATTAGCGATTTTCTCGAAAACGGTTTGAGATAGAACTTAGCTTGAAACGGCACAATTGTCTACGCGGCTAGCACAATCCAGCACAACTTTTGTTTTTGCGAAAAAACAAAATGGCAATTCTAGAATTTTTGGCGTTTTTGGGACTTTTACAAAAGTTGGCGCTTTTTGGAATATGATAGCAAAATTGTGCTAGGCGAGCACAATCCAGCACAACTTTTGGATTTTTGAAATTCGCGTTTTTTGCAAAGTTATATGGAAAATGGCTAAAAAAGTTAAAATGGCGATTATTTTTATGAACCATTGAAATGAGCACTTTTTGATGTATTACGAAAAAATTGTGCTAGGCGAGCACAATTCAGCACAGTTTTTGGATTTGCAAAAATCGCGATTTTAACAAAATTAGAGCATTTTTTTGAAAAATCGCCAAAATTTTGATTAGCGATTTTCTCGAAAACGGTTTGAGATAGAACTTAGCTTGAAACGGCACAATTGTCTACGCGGCTAGCACAATCCAGCACAACTTTTGTTTTTGCGAAAAAACAAAATGGCAATTCTAGAATTTTTGGCGTTTTTGGGACTTTTACAAAAAGTTGGCGCTTTTTGGAATATGATAGCAAAATTGTGCTAGGCGAGCACAATCCAGCACAACTTTTGGATTTTTGAAATTCGCGTTTTTTGCAAAGTTATATGGAAAATGGCTAAAAAAGTTAAAATGGCGATTATTTTTATGAACCATTGAAATGAGCACTTTTTGATGTATTACGAAAAAATTGTGCTAGGCGAGCACAATTCAGCACAGTTTTTGGATTTGCAAAAATCGCGATTTTAACAAAATTAGAGCATTTTTTTGAAAAATCGCCAAAATTTTGATTAGCGATTTTCTCGAAAACGGTTTGAGATAGAACTTAGCTTGAAACGGCACAATTGTCTACGCGGCTAGCACAATCCAGCACAACTTTTGTTTTTGCGAAAAAACAAAATGGCAATTCTAGAATTTTTGGCGTTTTTGGACTTTTACAAAAAGTTGGCGCTTTTTGGAATATGATAGCAAAATTGTGCTAGGCGAGCACAATCCAGCACAACTTTTGGATTTTTGAAATTCGCGTTTTTTGCAAAGTTATATGGAAAATGGCTAAAAAAGTTAAAATGGCGATTATTTTTATGAACCATTGAAATGAGCACTTTTTGATGTATTACGAAAAAATTGTGCTAGGCGAGCACAATTCAGCACAGTTTTTGGATTTGCAAAAATCGCGATTTTAACAAAATTAGAGCATTTTTTTGAAAAATCGCCAAAATTTTGATTAGCGATTTTCTCGAAAACGGTTTGAGATAGAACTTAGCTTGAAACGGCACAATTGTCTACGCGGCTAGCACAATCCAGCACAACTTTTGTTTTTGCGAAAAAACAAAATGGCAATTCTAGAATTTTTGGCGTTTTTGGGACTTTTACAAAAAGTTGGCGCTTTTTGGAATATGATAGCAAAATTGTGCTAGGCGAGCACAATCCAGCACAACTTTTGGATTTTTGAAATTCGCGTTTTTTGCAAAGTTATATGGAAAATGGCTAAAAAAGTTAAAATGGCGATTATTTTTATGAACCATTGAAATGAGCACTTTTTGATGTATTACGAAAAAATTGTGCTAGGCGAGCACAATTCAGCACAGTTTTTGGATTTGCAAAAATCGCGATTTTAACAAAATTAGAGCATTTTTTTGAAAAATCGCCAAAATTTTGATTAGCGATTTCTCGAAAACGGTTTGAGATAGAACTTAGCTTGAAACGGCACAATTGTCTACGCGGCTAGCACAATCCAGCACAACTTTTGTTTTTGCGAAAAAACAAAATGGCAATTCTAGAATTTTTGGCGTTTTTGGGACTTTTACAAAAAGTTGGCGCTTTTTGGAATATGATAGCAAAATTGTGCTAGGCGAGCACAATCCAGCACAACTTTTGGATTTTTGAAATTCGCGTTTTTTGCAAAGTTATATGGAAAATGGCTAAAAAAGTTAAAATGGCGATTATTTTTATGAACCATTGAAATGAGCACTTTTTGATGTATTACGAAAAAATTGTGCTAGGCGAGCACAATTCAGCACAGTTTTTGGATTTGCAAAAATCGCGATTTTAACAAAATTAGAGCATTTTTTTGAAAAATCGCCAAAATTTTGATTAGCGATTTTCTCGAAAACGGTTTGAGATAGAACTTAGCTTGAAACGGCACAATTGTCTACGCGGCTAGCACAATCCAGCACAACTTTTGTTTTTGCGAAAAAACAAAATGGCAATTCTAGAATTTTTGGCGTTTTTGGGACTTTTACAAAAAGTTGGCGCTTTTTGGAATATGATAGCAAAATTGTGCTAGGCGAGCACAATCCAGCACAACTTTTGGATTTTTGAAATTCGCGTTTTTTGCAAAGTTATATGGAAAATGGCTAAAAAAGTTAAAATGGCGATTATTTTATGAACCATTGAAATGAGCACTTTTTGATGTATTACGAAAAAATTGTGCTAGGCGAGCACAATTCAGCACAGTTTTTGGATTTGCAAAAATCGCGATTTTAACAAAATTAGAGCATTTTTTTGAAAAATCGCCAAAATTTTGATTAGCGATTTTCTCGAAAACGGTTTGAGATAGAACTTAGCTTGAAACGGCACAATTGTCTACGCGGCTAGCACAATCCAGCACAACTTTTGTTTTTGCGAAAAAACAAAATGGCAATTCTAGAATTTTTGGCGTTTTTGGGACTTTTACAAAAAGTTGGCGCTTTTTGGAATATGATAGCAAAATTGTGCTAGGCGAGCACAATCCAGCACAACTTTTGGATTTTTGAAATTCGCGTTTTTTGCAAAGTTATATGGAAAATGGCTAAAAAAGTTAAAATGGCGATTATTTTTATGAACCATTGAAATGAGCACTTTTTGATGTATTACGAAAAAATTGTGCTAGGCGAGCACAATTCAGCACAGTTTATGGATTTGCAAAAATCGCGATTTTAACAAAATTAGAGCATTTTTTTGAAAAATCGCCAAAATTTTGATTAGCGATTTTCTCGAAAACGGTTTGAGATAGAACTTAGCTTGAAACGGCACAATTGTCTACGCGGCTAGCACAATCCAGCACAACTTTTGTTTTTGCGAAAAAACAAAATGGCAATTCTAGAATTTTTGGCGTTTTTGGGACTTTTACAAAAAGTTGGCGCTTTTTGGAATATGATAGCAAAATTGTGCTAGGCGAGCACAATCCAGCACAACTTTTGGATTTTTGAAATTCGCGTTTTTTGCAAAGTTATATGGAAAATGGCTAAAAAAGTTAAAATGGCGATTATTTTTATGAACCATTTAAATGAGCACTTTTTGATGTATTACGAAAAAATTGTGCTAGGCGAGCACAATTCAGCACAGTTTTTGGATTTGCAAAAATCGCGATTTTAACAAAATTAGAGCATTTTTTTGAAAAATCGCCAAAATTTTGATTAGCGATTTTCTCGAAAACGGTTTGAGATAGAACTTAGCTTGAAACGGCACAATTGTCTACGCGGCTAGCACAATCCAGCACAACTTTTGTTTTTGCGAAAAAACAAAATGGCAATTCTAGAATTTTTGGCGTTTTTGGGACTTTTACAAAAAGTTGGCGCTTTTTGGAATATGATAGCAAAATTGTGCTAGGCGAGCACAATCCAGCACAACTTTTGGATTTTTGAAATTCGCGTTTTTTGCAAAGTTATATGGAAAATGGCTAAAAAAGTTAAAATGGCGATTATTTTTATGAACCATTGAAATGAGCACTTTTTGATGTATTACGAAAAAATTGTGCTAGGCGAGCACAATTCAGCACAGTTTTTGGATTTGCAAAAATCGCGATTTTAACAAAATTAGAGCATTTTTTTGAAAAATCGCCAAAATTTTGATTAGCGATTTTCTCGAAAACGGTTTGAGATAGAACTTAGCTTGAAACGGCACAATTGTCTACGCGGCTAGCACAATCCAGCACAACTTTTGTTTTTGCGAAAAAACAAAATGGCAATTCTAGAATTTTTGGCGTTTTTGGGACTTTTACAAAAAGTTGGCGCTTTTTGGAATATGATAGCAAAATTGTGCTAGGCGAGCACAATCCAGCACAACTTTTGGATTTTTGAAATTCGCGTTTTTTGCAAAGTTATATGGAAAATGGCTAAAAAAGTTAAAATGGCGATTATTTTTATGAACCATTGAAATGAGCACTTTTTGATGTATTACGAAAAAATTGTGCTAGGCGAGCACAATTCAGCACAGTTTTTGGATTTGCAAAAATCGCGATTTTAACAAAATTAGAGCATTTTTTTGAAAAATCGCCAAAATTTTGATTAGCGATTTTCTCGAAAACGGTTTGAGATAGAACTTAGCTTGAAACGGCACAATTGTCTACGCGGCTAGCACAATCCAGCACAACTTTTGTTTTTGCGAAAAAACAAAATGGCAATTCTAGAATTTTTGGCGTTTTTGGGACTTTTACAAAAAGTTGGCGCTTTTTGGAATATGATAGCAAAATTGTGCTAGGCGAGCACAATCCAGCACAACTTTTGGATTTTTGAAATTCGCGTTTTTTGCAAAGTTATATGGAAAATGGCTAAAAAAGTTAAAATGGCGATTATTTTTATGAACCATTGAAATGAGCACTTTTTGATGTATTACGAAAAAATTGTGCTAGGCGAGCACAATTCAGCACAGTTTTTGGATTTGCAAAAATCGCGATTTTAACAAAATTAGAGCATTTTTTTGAAAAATCGCCAAAATTTTGATTAGCGATTTTCTCGAAAACGGTTTGAGATAGAACTTAGCTTGAAACGGCACAATTGTCTACGCGGCTAGCACAATCCAGCACAACTTTTGTTTTTGCGAAAAAACAAAATGGCAATTCTAGAATTTTTGGCGTTTTTGGGACTTTTACAAAAAGTTGGCGCTTTTTGGAATATGATAGCAAAATTGTGCTAGGCGAGCACAATCCAGCACAACTTTTGGATTTTTGAAATTCGCGTTTTTTGCAAAGTTATATGGAAAATGGCTAAAAAAGTTAAAATGGCGATTATTTTTATGAACCATTGAAATGAGCACTTTTTGATGTATTACGAAAAAATTGTGCTAGGCGAGCACAATTCAGCACAGTTTTTGGATTTGCAAAAATCGCGATTTTAACAAAATTAGAGCATTTTTTTGAAAAATCGCCAAAATTTTGATTAGCGATTTTCTCGAAAACGGTTTGAGATAGAACTTAGCTTGAAACGGCACAATTGTCTACGCGGCTAGCACAATCCAGCACAACTTTTGTTTTTGCGAAAAAACAAAATGGCAATTCTAGAATTTTTGGCGTTTTTGGGACTTTTACAAAAAGTTGGCGCTTTTTGGAATATGATAGCAAAATTGTGCTAGGCGAGCACAATCCAGCACAACTTTTGGATTTTTGAAATTCGCGTTTTTTGCAAAGTTATATGGAAAATGGCTAAAAAAGTTAAAATGGCGATTATTTTTATGAACCATTGAAATGAGCACTTTTTGATGTATTACGAAAAAATTGTGCTAGGCGAGCACAATTCAGCACAGTTTTTGGATTTGCAAAAATCGCGATTTTAACAAAATTAGAGCATTTTTTTGAAAAATCGCCAAAATTTTGATTAGCGATTTTCTCGAAAACGGTTTGAGATAGAACTTAGCTTGAAACGGCACAATTGTCTACGCGGCTAGCACAATCCAGCACAACTTTTGTTTTTGCGAAAAAACAAAATGGCAATTCTAGAATTTTTGGCGTTTTTGGGACTTTTACAAAAAGTTGGCGCTTTTTGGAATATGATAGCAAAATTGTGCTAGGCGAGCACAATCCAGCACAACTTTTGGATTTTTGAAATTCGCGTTTTTTGCAAAGTTATATGGAAAATGGCTAAAAAAGTTAAAATGGCGATTATTTTTATGAACCATTGAAATGAGCACTTTTTGATGTATTACGAAAAAATTGTGCTAGGCGAGCACAATTCAGCACAGTTTTTGGATTTGCAAAAATCGCGATTTTAACAAAATTAGAGCATTTTTTTGAAAAATCGCCAAAATTTTGATTAGCGATTTTCTCGAAAACGGTTTGAGATAGAACTTAGCTTGAAACGGCACAATTGTCTACGCGGCTAGCACAATCCAGCACAACTTTTGTTTTTGCGAAAAAACAAAATGGCAATTCTAGAATTTTTGGCGTTTTTGGGACTTTTACAAAAAGTTGGCGCTTTTTGGAATATGATAGCAAAATTGTGCTAGGCGAGCACAATCCAGCACAACTTTTGGATTTTTGAAATTCGCGTTTTTTGCAAAGTTATATGGAAAATGGCTAAAAAAGTTAAAATGGCGATTATTTTTATGAACCATTGAAATGAGCACTTTTTGATGTATTACGAAAAAATTGTGCTAGGCGAGCACAATTCAGCACAGTTTTTGGATTTGCAAAAATCGCGATTTTAACAAAATTAGAGCATTTTTTTGAAAAATCGCCAAAATTTTGATTAGCGATTTTCTCGAAAACGGTTTGAGATAGAACTTAGCTTGAAACGGCACAATTGTCTACGCGGCTAGCACAATCCAGCACAACTTTTGTTTTTGCGAAAAAACAAAATGGCAATTCTAGAATTTTTGGCGTTTTTGGGACTTTTACAAAAAGTTGGCGCTTTTTGGAATATGATAGCAAAATTGTGCTAGGCGAGCACAATCCAGCACAACTTTTGGATTTTTGAAATTCGCGTTTTTTGCAAAGTTATATGGAAAATGGCTAAAAAAGTTAAAATGGCGATTATTTTTATGAACCATTGAAATGAGCACTTTTTGATGTATTACGAAAAAATTGTGCTAGGCGAGCACAATTCAGCACAGTTTTTGGATTTGCAAAAATCGCGATTTTAACAAAATTAGAGCATTTTTTTGAAAAATCGCCAAAATTTTGATTAGCGATTTTCTCGAAAACGGTTTGAGATAGAACTTAGCTTGAAACGGCACAATTGTCTACGCGGCTAGCACAATCCAGCACAACTTTTGTTTTTGCGAAAAAACAAAATGGCAATTCTAGAATTTTTGGCGTTTTTGGGACTTTTACAAAAAGTTGGCGCTTTTTGGAATATGATAGCAAAATTGTGCTAGGCGAGCACAATCCAGCACAACTTTTGGATTTTTGAAATTCGCGTTTTTTGCAAAGTTATATGGAAAATGGCTAAAAAAGTTAAAATGGCGATTATTTTTATGAACCATTGAAATGAGCACTTTTTGATGTATTACGAAAAAATTGTGCTAGGCGAGCACAATTCAGCACAGTTTTTGGATTTGCAAAAATCGCGATTTTAACAAAATTAGAGCATTTTTTTGAAAAATCGCCAAAATTTTGATTAGCGATTTTCTCGAAAACGGTTTGAGATAGAACTTAGCTTGAAACGGCACAATTGTCTACGCGGCTAGCACAATCCAGCACAACTTTTGTTTTTGCGAAAAAACAAAATGGCAATTCTAGAATTTTTGGCGTTTTTGGGACTTTTACAAAAAGTTGGCGCTTTTTGGAATATGATAGCAAAATTGTGCTAGGCGAGCACAATCCAGCACAACTTTTGGATTTTTGAAATTCGCGTTTTTTGCAAAGTTATATGGAAAATGGCTAAAAAAGTTAAAATGGCGATTATTTTTATGAACCATTGAAATGAGCACTTTTTGATGTATTACGAAAAAATTGTGCTAGGCGAGCACAATTCAGCACAGTTTTTGGATTTGCAAAAATCGCGATTTTAACAAAATTAGAGCATTTTTTTGAAAAATCGCCAAAATTTTGATTAGCGATTTTCTCGAAAACGGTTTGAGATAGAACTTAGCTTGAAACGGCACAATTGTCTACGCGGCTAGCACAATCCAGCACAACTTTTGTTTTTGCGAAAAAACAAAATGGCAATTCTAGAATTTTTGGCGTTTTTGGGACTTTTACAAAAAGTTGGCGCTTTTTGGAATATGATAGCAAAATTGTGCTAGGCGAGCACAATCCAGCACAACTTTTGGATTTTTGAAATTCGCGTTTTTTGCAAAGTTATATGGAAAATGG
>CANDYM010000039.1:0-17979 GCA_947397865.1 Polietes domitor
TTGTTTTAAAGAATTCATTCATACACGCTGAAGAATAATTGATTCTCTGTCATCATTGATGGAATATGAGAATATGTATTTGTGACAGACAGACACTATTTATATTTAGAAACAGTGTTTGGCAAACGTAAATGATTACGTGAAATAGGTTTTGTATAATATATATTCTAAGTAAGAAAATTTTAGAGTTTATTCCAAATATATATTATTTGCTTGCAATCCCCAATATTTTTCTTCCAATATCTCGAATTTTTCAAATGTTCGATTTTTTTGTTATATTTACGAAAACTGTAAGGCACAATTATAGAAATTAAACATGCAAAGATATATAGGGTGTGTTTTTTATTGGGGTATAGAACTTTAAGTTGGCATCACTTTTTTAACTGGCGGCCATTTTGTCAGCTGTCAAGTGATTAATATTTAGTTTGGTTTGCCATTTCATCATGAACAGGTTGACAAAAGAACAACGCTTGCAAATCGTGCAAATTTATTTCGAAAGTAATGGTTCAGTTCGCGAAGTTCACCGCTCCGTCCATTTTATGGTCGACATAATCGTCCATCAGAGCAATTAATTCGGTTAACCATGGATCGTTTTCGCACTACGTTTACTCTATGTGATAATACGCATCCGCAGAGACGTCGAACAGTGCGCACCGAAGAAACAATTGCCGCTGTAGAGCAAAGTGTTGAAGAGGACCCGAATGAATCGATTCGCCACCGTGCACAGCAATTGGAGCTGCACAGCAATTGGAGAAAGTGGTTGAAAATTGGACCTGTAGAATTGGCTATATTCGAGCCAGCCGCGGCGGCCACATGCCCGAAATCATATTTAAAACATTAATGGCATAAAATTATCCTTCCAATAAAGCCAAATTGATTTTCTTGTGTTTTATTTCAATTCGAAGTTCTATACCTCAATAAAAAACACCCTATACAATCTGAAAAATATTTATTTTGGGGATGAACTGTTTCTTCCCATATTCAATAGGTCTCTTGCCAAAAAATCACTTCATTCTAGTAAGCTACGGAATTATACAAATTTAATAACTCCGAAAAAAAGTCGTTCATTCATTAATTACATGTAATTATACATCAATTCAATGAATATCATTTGACACAAGCTTTATGATGAAGCGTTTTTCTTCCAGTGCACATCTTCCTTATAGGAGTATACGACCACCTACCTACTACATATGTATGTACTTGCAATGAATCCATTCCTTCATCAATTCCAATGCAATTTGTGAGCTCAATTTGTATCTCGACATGTAGTACAAACGCTAAGTAACTTGCAAGCAGTTACTTTATACTCGTACTTCGTACTGTTCTAAGTAAAGTATTGCTGTTGCATTTTTGCTGTTCCTCATGTGTTTCAGCTTCAGATTCATCTTACTGCTCCTGTCTTCGTCGTCATATTGTTTTCAACAACACATAAAGAAACACTTAATTTAAGTGAGGCCGCACATGTGTGCGGTTGTGCGCCTTGTGTTGACTGGTTTCCAAAGGAACTTGGTTTTGAATCCTTTCTTTCTCTCCCCCCAAACAATTTTAAAAGGGTTCTTTTATTCACTGCCTTTGTTCGGTTTTTTTTGTTGTTTTATTGCAGCATGTGACGTTGCAGGCATTGTTGTTCTAAGCATGTGATGTGAGTGAATGTCAGTGCAAGTTAGTGATACGCTGACGTACAACTTAAAATTATATGAATTCCATACGACTTTAGATGCGCGGAATATGATTAACTTTTTAATATCTTGAAAATCTAGGTTAGCTGAAAATTTTAATATTTTCATAACTACTTAAGTGGTTCACCACAATAGGGTGTATTATAATTCTTGCATTGAAAACAAATAAAAAGGCGTTAACTTCGATCAGGCTGAATCTTATAAAGTCTCCATCATTAATTCAATATCACTGTATTATACAGACAAATATTAGTAAAGATAAATATTTACTTTTACCTCACTTTCCCAATATTGGTCATTCTTTCACAACTACTGATTTTTATCTCGTGAATGCAGCACTGTGACGCATTTGCCCTTTGATTTTGGTAAATTAATAACACAAACTGATAGAGAATTTACTATGGATCAAAAATTCGAACCCCGTTTCAAAATCGGAAAAAAATTTGAAGAGGCACTCAATGTTGATTATTTTTTCAGAACACAAGAAAAAACAAGTAAGGAAAGGCTAAAGTCGGGCGGGGCCGACTATATAATACCCTACACCACTTCCTGCGTATATACATCGCTTTTATTACTAAACCCAGGTGTTTCATGGGAGCAATTTTATGTAGTTCATATAAATTATACAGTATAAATTCATCTTTAGTCATATTTAACGAATATGGTGAATAATTGATCCAATTTTCCTGCAGACAAATACAAATTATACAGTAGTAATAGGATGAATCGGACCGACATTTGAAAGGAGGCCTACAACAACACCGACTCAAAACATGGGCCTATATTTTTCTCATTCACTGTAGGTATTCATAGTTGAAATATATCATGATCCGATGTAAGACGTAGTTTCTAGAGCTGTATTAGAGTAGAATGGGTTATTTGGTTATTCCAAAGTGTGGACACATATATTTGACTTTGTATTCTGAAATATAATATAATCTGCAAAATTTAAAAAAAAAATCATATGTAAAATTTGCGTTCTTGAGGGGTAAACATTAAAATGGGGCCATTTGTAAGGGCTCTACATTAAAAAGAGGTTCCATATAGATCACTTTCAAAGTAGGTATTCTTAGTTGAAATATGACATGATATGCAAAATTATATCGAGATCTAATGCACGATGTGGGTTCTAGAGATGTAATAGAGTGGAATGGGGGCCGAATTTGTATGGACCAATATATTTGACTATCATAATATGTCTTCCTAGTTGAAATATATGAGGGCTATATCTAAATCTGAACCGATCTTACCCACTTTTACCAGGGGTTTTTTAGTTGGATTATAAGATGTTGACCAATTTTAAAGAAAAACGGGTATAATATGTGGATTTTAGAGCGGAAAAAGTCAAATCAGGAGCGACATTTGTATGGGGGCTATATCTAAATCTGAACCGATCTTACCCAATTTTTGCATACGTGTTTCTAGTTCGATTATAAGATGTTCTGCAAAATTTAAAGAAAATCGGGGACAATATGTCGTTTCTAGAGCGGAAATGTCAAATCGGGAGCGACATTTGTATGGGGGCTATATCTAAATCTGAACCGATCTTACCCAATTTTTGCATACGTGTTCCTAGTAAGATTATAAGATGTTCTGCCAAATTTAAAGAAAATCGGGTACAAGATGTGGTTTCTAGAGCGGAAAATGTCAAATCGGGAGCGACATTTGTATGGGGGCTATATCTAAATCTGAACCGATCTTACCCAATTTTTGCATAGGTGTTTCTAGTTCGATTATAAGATGTTCTGCAAAATTTTAAGAAAATCGGGTACAATATGTCGTTTCTAGAGCGGAAATGTCAAATCGGGAGCGACATTTGTATGGGGGCTATATCTAAATCTGAACCGATCTTACCCAATTTCAGCATACGTGTTCCTAGTAAGATTATAAGATGTTCTGCCAAATTTAAAGAAAATCGGGTACAAGATGTGGTTTCTAGAGCGGAAAATGTCAAATCGGGAGCGACATATGTATGGGGGCTATATCTAAATCTGAACCGATTTCCTCCAATTTCAATACCGATGGTCCTTGGGCAGAAAAAATAACTTCTGCCAAGTTTCATGACAATCGGACAACAATTGCGGCCTGTAGAGTGCGAACAAGCTTAGATGGACAGCAGACGGACGGACGGACAGACAGACATCGTTAAATCGACTCAGCTGGTGATTCTAAGCCGATCGGTATACTTAAAGGTGGGTCTAGCTCGATTATTTCTTGGTGTTACAAACATTTGGCGCGAAACTAACTTATAATACCCTAGACCACGAAGTGGTGTAGGGTATAAAAACACAAATTGAAACAAGTAATAAAGTAATTGTACAGTTCATATAAATTAACGATTATGGTAAATAATATGGTAACTGATCCAATTTTCCGGCAGATATTTTGAGTAAAGTAAATTTAACATACGCTGCAAAAATTGATCAAGATCCAATGACAAAAACCAGATTATACAGCGGTAATAGGATGAATCGGACGGACATTTGAAGGGGGCCTATAACAACACTTGGGGCCTGTGGCAAAACATAGGCCTATATATATAGTTCTCATTCACGATAGGTATTTATAGTTGAAATATCTGCAAAATTTGTTCAGGATCGGATGTAAGATGTAGTTGCTAGAGCTTAAAAGAGTAGAATGGGCCCCATTTGGGTTATACCAAAGTATGGACACATATATTTGACTTTCATAGTAATGTAATTTTAGTTGAAATATAATATAATATAATCTGCAAAATTTGAAAAACTTCCGATGTAAAATGTGGGTCTTAGGGGTGTAATAAAAAAGGGGGCCATTTGTAAGGCCGCTACATTGAAAAGTGGGACCATAAGGATCCCTTCCAAAGTAGGCATTCTTAGTTAAAATCTAACATGATCTGCAAAATTGTATCGAGATCCGATGGACGATGTGGGTTCTAGAGATGTAATAGGGTAGAATGGGCGCTCAATTTGTGTGTGTGTGTTAACCAAAATATGGATCCGTATATTTTACGTCCTTAGTTGAAATATAATATAATCTGCAAATTTGAAAAACTTCCGATGTAAAATGTGGGTCCTAGATGGGTAATAATAAAAATGGGGGCCCATTTGTAAGGGCGCTACATTGAAAAGTGGTTCCTATTAGATCATTTTCAATGTAGCTATTCTTTATTGAAATATAACAAGATCTGTAAAATTGTATCAAGATCTAGGGTTCTAGAGCGATAGTAGTGCGAATTTTGTATAGGGGCTATATCAAAACATTGATCTATATAGCCACCTTTCAAAATAGGTGTTTGTAGTCTAAATGTAACATTGTGTGGGAAATTTGATAAAGATCCGATGTAAAATGGCGCGAAACTAACTTGTAATACCCTATTCCACGAATACTATGGGTTATTGGGGGTATTTTCAGCCCTTGTGAGGGAAAATGTTTTCCCTTTGGACGATTTGCAATCCTCACCGATCTACGACTATAACACGCATTAATGGAAGTTTTGGAGTTCCTATATCCTTTCGTTTAGATGGTAGCGTGCTTTCAACGATCTATAGGCCATATACTTTAAAAAATAGCATTGTTTACATTTCAAGTTTGTGTTTTTTTGAGCGGAGAAGCGGTCGGGGGTTAGCTAGTTAAATATAATTGTATTGCTAATTATATTAATTTATGTTATGTTAGATCAAAAATAAATGGGAAATTATTAGATTGGTAGCAAAAAAGTAAATGTAAACTAACTAAAAATATAATGTTTTTGAAAAGAAAGAAACACGTCTGCTTTCAAAGCTCTCAAAAATTCTATAATCGTTTGAATAGTGTCATTTTAAAGTTCATGATGTCTTCTTTGCAAGAAAATACTTTTGTAAATGTGTTCACTAATTTAGAAATTATGATTCTTGCTAAGAAAAAAGTCAAAAGGCCCCACTGTGTGGGTCAAAATTTAACGAACTAAATAGGGGTATCAGAAGGAAACGGCGATATTCGCCACATTGTTTTAGATATATTTAGATAGTATTGTAGACTGTTATTATAAAATATATCCCGATTATACATTAAGCCAACAACAAATCGTACCTTCTCTCAATCTGATCTTAAAATCAAAATACGTCAAGTTTAAGTATATAAAATGTACAAGTATGTACTTATGTACTCACACATATAACATCCATTATCTGCGACAGTCAAATGTACTTGTGCGGTTGCAGTTTAATTTAAAAAAAAAACCTTTTAAAGCGGTTTGTGGCTTAAGTCATTCCGAATGAGATCCTACTCCTGCAGACAGACAGTCAGTCACTCGCATAAAAAAGTAATTCCATTTGCCAGAAGTGTTCATGGCGATGGAGACAAAAGAAAAATAAATCAGACGGAGCGGAGCATACATTATAATTTTTTAATGAAGTGCTTATGATGCAATTATAACAATTTGAAGAGGGTTGATTGTTGATGTTTCATACTTTTCTCAGTTTAAGCGCTGTTCCACAGAACAAGGAGACATGTAGGAATATGAATATTAGGGCGGCAAACGGTGTGTTTTATTTGCCTTAGGCAAATCCTATTCACACTTAACTGTGGGATAAATTGTGAGGATTGTATTATTTACAAAAAGTGAATTTGTTTGCAGTCACAAAATAATAATTTGAAAATTCAATTGAAATTTTAAAAATGTATGAAATAATAAAATTTGAATTAAAATGCGAAAAAATATTAAAAGTAAAAAGACATCAATTGATATTCAAAACTCATAATGACCAGGTTTATAAAGTCGTCTACATAAATAAATCAACTGTACTATAACAATATACCACCCTAATGTATGGACATATGTACATTATTACACACATTTGAAACCACTTTGGATAAAGAGGATTTGATGCATTTTCATTAAAAATATTGGTTTTATGAAATAATTGTTCTAACGGCCACACATTAAAATATCATAAGTCATGGCTGTTGTTTGTTTCTCGCTAAAATGGTTTAAATCCAATAATTTAGTTGCATGTTTATAACCTCTATATAATATATATTTGCGAGAGGCAAAAACTGTATCGCATTGAAAGAGTGACTCAAGGCTAGTGTTGGGCATTATCGTTCACTGAACGGATCGGTCCTTTTCGTTCCGATCCGGCAAAGGAACTCGTTCAGTCTTTTCGTTCCATCGTTCCTTTTGGATCCTTCGTTCATATGACTTATTCATTCGTTCAAACGTTACAACATAGTTTGTTTACTCGTTCAGTTTTTTTGTCAAAACAATTATGCCAAACTAGAAAATTAAAAATATATGTAAGTGTACATACACTTTAACTTAATTAAATATATATTGCAGGTTGTATTTAAATTACAACAATTTTTAATCCATGTTATGTGTAATGGGTTTATATCTAGTTTACCACAAGAGCTCCAATTTGTCCAAAAATCATACCATGCGTGCAGTTTTTACGCTAATAAAAATAAAAAAAGCCAGTGAATGAACTAGAGTTGGCCACAAGCAAAATAATAATGGAACGAAGTGAAGGATGGAACTGAAAGAATGAAAGAGCAGGAACCAGTTCCAATCGTTCCACCAAGGGATTCGTTCAATTGAACGAGTTCGTTCCGGAACGACCCAACTCCTCAAGGCTCTATATTTGTTTGAGCCAAATCCGTTCCCACTGTTTGAGCCATGTCCGTCCGTCTGCTGACTGCCATGTACATTTTGAAGGAAGTTAAGGAATTTATTCAAACTTTAAACATATTAATATTTTCCCCTAATTTCGGCTATGTTAAGATATGGGCGAAATTAACACGCCTTCTACTCGAATGGTTCATATTCCATGTGTAAAATTAATCGCAATATTACTCCTACTTGAATACACAGAATCAGTTATATATCAGTATATGGAGGTTGTTGCTGCGCCCCTTGTAAATCACCCTAACCCACGTGAAATTCAAACTTTTATAACTAACTAGCTGACCCGACACAAATTTTCATGTCCATATTTCAATTAGTTTGTTCGTGATCGTCGTGTGAATTTTTCAAAATCGATTTAAAATGGTTAAGCAAACCTGGAAAGCGAAAAATTTTGTTCTCAGTAGTTGTTGTATCGAATAACGTTTGCTGGCATAGTTATTCAATTTATTGACACGATCTAAATCATATTACGCCAATGGAAGTGTCTGCATGTTCGCTTAGGTGGATTTTGAACAATATTTAGGAATACCTGTGAGTTTGATTTTTAATACGGTGAACTGGAAAAATCGACGGGGAATATAATACAGAAGGTCGACATTTTAAAGGCGATTTTACCATTGACACTTTCAAGCAAGTCTATTGAATATAAAGTACTTAATTTAAATGTCGTGATGATTTCCCCAAAAAGGACGTATTCGAGCATTCCTTTAGTTTATTGGGTGGAGTAAGCCGTTGCGGTGTTTGGTAAAAATCAGCAAAAATCGTTAATAGACAGCGGATTTTTATGCAAATTATATTTTTTATCTTTGCATTTTTAATCTATGCAAGATATGCCAAAATAATATTGCTTATATCGATTTTTATACACTCCACGAGAGTATTATGTCTTTGTGCATTTGTTTGTAACACCCAAAAGGAAGGGAGATATACCCATTGTTAATTATACCGATCAGCTTAGAATCACTTTCTGAGTCGATTTAGCAATGTCCGTCTGTCTGTCCATCTATTGTTGTAATCACGATACAGGTTGCAATTGTATCCAGAACCAAACGAAACTTTGCACAACGAAGTTTTTTGGGGCAAGGACGAACGCTATTTAATTTGAAGAAAATCGGTTCAGATTTAGATATAGCCCCCATACGAATTTCACTCCCGATTTGACCCTTTTCACTCTAGATACCACATATTTCAACAGATTTTCTTCAAAATTGGCAAAACATCTTATAGTTCACCTAGAAACACCTGTGGTAAAAATGTGTTAGATCGGTTCAGATTTATATATAGCTCCCATACAAATTTCGCTCCCAATTTGAATTTGAATCCTCTCTTGAATCCACATATTTTAACAGATTTTCTTCAAAATTGGCAAAACATCTTATAGTTCAACTGGAAACACTTGTGGCAAAAACCTGTTAGATCGGTTCAGATTTGTATATAGCTCCCATACAAATTTCGCTCCAAATTTGAATTCTTCCGCTCTAGAATCCACATATTTTAATAGATTTTCTTCTAAATTCGCAAAACACCTTATATTTCAACTGGAAACACCTGTGGTAAAAATGTGTTAGATCGGTTCAGATTTATATATAGCTCCCATACAAATTTCGCTCCAAATTTGAATTCTTCCGCTCTAGAATCCACATATTTTAATAGATTTTCTTCTAAATTCGCAAAAAACCTTATATTTCAACTGGAAACACCTGTGGTAAAAACCTGTTAGATCGGTTCAGATTTGTATATAGCTCCCATACAAATTTCGCTCCAAATTTGAATTCTTCCGCTCTAGAATCCACATATTTTAACAGATTTTCTTCAAAATTGGCAAAACACCTTATAATTCAACTGGAAACACTTGTTGTAAAAATATGTTAGATCGGTACAGATTTGTATATAGCTCCCATACAAATTTCGCTCCAAATTGGAATTCTTCCGCTCTAGAATCCACATATTACAACAGATTTTCCTCAAAATTGGCAAAACACCTTATATTTCAACTGGAAACACCTGTTGTAAAAATGTGTTAGATCGGTTCAGATTTATATATAGCTCCCATACAAATTTCGCTCCCAATTTGAATTTTTCCGCTCCAGAATCCACATATTTTAACAGAGCTCTCTTACAAATTTCGTTCCCCCAGAAACCGCGTATTTTCAGAGATTTTCTTAAAATTGATCATAACACGTTATACTTCAACTAGAAGATTGTGAAAGTTAGTCACTTCATTCCATGTTTGGATATAGCCCCGATACAAATATTATTCTCGATTTGACAAATTCTTCCAGGTCTTATTAGCCTGTGATTAGGAAACATACAAAAATTCTTCTTCGACAGTTCGCACGTTGGAAGTTCTTAAATATGCGCATTCAACGGCAATTTGATTTCTTAATGAGCTGTTCGACATATTTCAACAACTTAGCTGCAATTTCATAGTCGCATAGAAGGCGGTAAAATTAATTTTCTGCGAGAGAATTGCAGCCAAAATCTACACGATCAAAATAGTCTTATGGTTCCAACGTGATCGTCCAGAGGATAATCACTACAATTGCATCGTTCAAAAGTTTCATGCGTGTCGTACGTTATTTGCTGATTTAACAGTGAAGTGTACTCTCAAATTGTCTTCATCTTCGTGCTTTCCTTTCAGAAGCGTTTCTTCAATATGCTATTCGTTAAATTCCCCACTTCCCAGTGTCATTGCAAAAAAATTAATGAAGAATCTGAGACGATAGTCTGCTGTTGTCAACATAATTTTCTGTAGAAACAGAATCTTCCAATTCAATGTTTTTCGCATCGTTCGCTCAACGATACTCGATTTGGAGAAACGTATGGGAACATGAACTGAAAAAATCTAAATATCAACATTCGCAATATCAACAGAATTTTTCTATGTACTCCAAAACACATGATTCTGTCCGTAAATCGAAAATCACCTTGCAACAGAATCATTGAACAGTGCGCCATAGTACACTCCTCCGGACCGATCAAAACGTTGGCGTTGGAGTTTCGTTAATTTCCATATTCATCGCAATCTGAGTGCATTTCGGTAGTCTTCAAAGAACGCAGCTGAAATTCCTGATAAAGCAAGCATCGCTCTAATTTTGCGAGCGAATGTTGACCAAAATTTGTAAGATCAAAAAAGATTTTCCGGTTTCACCGAGAGCGTCCAAGAAGAAAATCACTATAGTTCCATTGTTCATAAGCCGAGTGTTCCGTAAGCATCTCATACTCGGAATGCATCGTATTCACATTGATATTGCATTGCATTCCAAATCTTGATTAAATTCTTAGTACATCAAATAGTGTGGCGCTGTCATTCCAAGTTGACCTAACATTAATCGCATGTCTTCATTCAATGACTCATTGTGAATTTTCTGAAAATTCAAAAAAAAGTGCTTAAAATATGTAGATTTTTTGCATTTTGTCCGAATTTCGCATCTCCATTGCTTGAATTGAGACTTAAAGAGTTCATTCAAAAATTCTATAGATTCCAAATTCTATAGATTCCAATTCTAATGGATTCCAAACTGAATTTCAACAATCATATTATTACTATGATTAACAAAGCATATGGTGTTCTTGGCTTCAATAAGCGATGAGCTAAGGAGCTCTCCGATCCTTACGTAACGAAGCAGGTATTTACATCACTTGTCAGACCTATTCTGGAATATGGTTCCGTAGTGTAGGATCCTCAGTATGGTATCTATATTGACAGAATTGAGTCAGTTCAGAAACAATTTTTAATATTTTCATTAAGACACTTGGATTGGAATAGTGATTTCATTCTTCCCCCTTATACTAGTGGGTTGAAGTTAATCGACTTGCCTTCCTTGAAAAGCAGACGTGTTATGTTGAACACCGTGATGGTTTATAAGGTTATAAATGGTGATTTCTCTTCTGACTATATTATTTCTAGGATTAAGTTTAACGTGCCATTTAGACCTTCTAGATACTATCAATTCGAATTATGCTTCCGCAGAGCCCATTCGCAGAATGTGTATTGATTTCAATGCATTGTGTCACATCATAGATTTCGGATTAGGAATCGATGTAATAAAGTCGAGGATTTTCTCCTGCTTGGATGTTTAGTTTTTTGTGACATGTTTACTTTAATAACTAAATATATTATACTTTAAGAGTAACTTTTATTTGCATGTGATACTAATATTTTGTTATGTCGGCTGTTGATATTTGATCTGCAGCCGGTGTCCACACTCTATCCAAAAGTTTTTTCATCTTAAAACCCGGACTACCACGAATAGTTTGTAACAAAGATCAGGCAAATCTGTTCAGCCGTTCTCAAGTGATTACCAACGAACATTATTTCATTTTTATTATATAAAAGATATAGGAATGATTGGAATTTTATCATTGACAATGTTTTGATAGTCGTTGTATACACCAGGAATATGGACGATATTGCAACACCCCGCGCATAACCTTTGGTTAAAACATAACTGATATAACCCCATATTTTGAGTTTCGATACGATTTGAATTCGACAAAATATACTCGAGTTCATGTTTTCACGAAGCCAATGCGGCATTGCAAAATTTCTCTACCCCTAACATTTAGAGTATGTTTTCAATATGTCTGCTTATATACGTATGCTTATATTTATAAGGTGCACCATAATGTGATTCTTATTCGTAGGGGGTGAAATGTGGCAAAAAGGGATACAAATAGCACATATCAAACGACTGCAGCTAGAAACACGAAAATCGGTTTGGACATTCCGAAGTTGTACTTTTATGGTGGGAAGGGGGAATAGAGGAATAAAAATTGTACCAGCTAAATGGCTGCACCTAGAATAATGAAATTCGGTGTATACATTCCTCTGATTCCGCATATATGTAAAATAAAAGGATTTTTCGAAATTCGTACTTTTAGGGGGTAAAATGGGAATGGGCAAAAAAATTGTACCAACTAAATGGCCGTAGTTACAATTATGAAATTCGATTTATACATTCCTCCGATTGTACAGACACCAAAAAAATGGTTTTTCCAAATTCACTTTTCAAGGTATACAATGGGAACAGAGGGATAAAAATGGTACCCACTAAACGGCTACAGTTAGAATGATGAAATTCGGTGTGTACATCCCTCTAATTACGTAGACACGTAAAATAAAGAGATTTTCGAAAGTCGTAAAGGGAGTAAAATGGAATAAAAATGATATCAAACAAAAGCGCAGCCAGAATGATGGAATTCGGTGTATACATTCCTCTGACTGTATAGACACGCAAAATAAAAAGATTTTTCCAAAATTCGTACTTTATTTTTCCCTTTCCGGTAAAATGGGAAACATAATAAAATTGGTAACGTGTAAATGGCTAGACTCATGAAGTTAGGTTGCACTCTGCACGTAAGACACGGACAAGATGGTCAGAGATTAGACAAACGACAGTCTTTATTTACTTGTTTTTATACCCTCACTCTACAGAGTAGGAGGGTATATATCATTTGGGACAGAAAAAACGTGTAACACATTGAAGGAGTGACTTAAGACCCTAAGTATGTTTGAACCAAATCCGTTTCACGACTGTTGAGATGTTTGAGCCATGTCTGTCTGGCTGGTGTACACTATAAATATCGAAAGCAGTTAAGGAATCGATTCAAACTTTGCACATCGTAATATTTTGCCAAACTTAGTATTTTATAATGTTTTTATAATCGCTTTAAATGTACAAAATATCACCGATTTTGCCACGCTCCTTCCAGTACCTCCCACACAAATCACGGAAAACTACGTAAAATTAAAGCTGCTATAACTTCTATACTGATGATCGGAATACTGTGAAATTTCATATTTTGCAATGCTTTTTCAGTGGTTACATTCGCTTGGAATATGGGCGAAATTTCCACACCCCTTCTGGTACCGCCCACACATAGTGGCATAAACTTTTGTTACAATAAAACCGATATAACATACATACGGGTAGTTAAAATCATTTGCAATTTGATATTTGAAAATGTTTTTATAATCACTTTAAACCTAAAAAAATATTTACGCCTTATTCACTCCCCTTCTTGTACCTCCCACACAATTGTCCCTATCCTAGGTAATATTAAATCCTTCATAACTTATATACTCCCACACAATTGTCCCTATCCTAGGTAATATTAAATCCTTCATAACTTATATACTGATGCATGCAATCCACTATGACTTGATATTTGATCATGTTTTTACAATTGGTTTGTAAATGTGGAAGCTGGGATCATGGGACACTAACTTCCTAGTACCTTCCACACTAATTGTCCTCCCCTACATACAATTTAATTCCGTGTATATGTTCTTTGAGAGTGAGGGTATATATAAGTCGGTTAAGCCGACTGATGCTTACTTACTTGTTTTCTAGATTTTTCAATATGAAGGAAATTAGCCCAGACTGTTATATAGTTCTGTTTTGTTTTCAGTTTTATTTTTTGCAAGATTTACAATAAACAAGTGAAGTTTTAGTCCTCTGTTGCATTATCCTGCTATATTTTTCGTTTTCGTCAATTTTAGTATATGAATCCAAGGATTGGATATGGACCAAAAAATTGTGGATTTTTTAAAATATAATTTGTGGAAATGTATTAATTTTCTCATATTTGAATTTCTGTCCTTCTTTATATTAACTTCGCTTGAAATATAAGCTATGTATGTGCGTTTAAGGGAATTGCACATACTTTATCAGATTGGTGTGGAAAAAGGACAATTAAAGACTTTGGACTAAACGATGCTTTTGTTCGTTTCGAATAATACTTGTCGTGAGATGACCTTTCATTTCATCTCACAATGACTTAAAGTTAAAGCATTATTAACATTTCCGTTGAGCTATGGCTTTTGAGCAGCCATCCGTACCTAATTACGCTGTATTGACATTTATTGCCATAAACTCGTTTTGGTGAATGCAATGGGAATGGACGAATCAAAATGAACATATGGACATTTTGGGAAACGAGTATGTCATTTGGTCACATACACACACATCCAAATGGACGGCTGACGAACAATTCGCAAAACTGCCCATCCAACTTTAGAATTTGAAATGTAAATGAAAACTCAAATCCTTCCAAACCTATACACAAATCATCACATCAACACAGAAATCAAAGTTAGCACACAGCCTCGGCAGAGCATTGACAACATGCACATCCACTTCAACATCATCATCGTCATTGTCATCATCAAGTGGAGGCAAAACGTTGAAGCATACGATACATTCAAGTATAGAGATGTCGCCAGTGTTGCCATATGCTAAAAAATTGTATCATTGTAAAATTATTCATTTTGATACATTTTACATAAATAAGATGAATTGATCTTGGCTTGCCCATTCGAGTAACTCAACACCGGAGGGTCAATACACCGAGCTTTTTGCCGCGCATAATGATTTGACGCAACTAGTGAATGTCCAAGGGCAACACTCTAATATTCTTGATCTTTTCTTAACATCACACCCTGAAAAGTATGAAGTTAACGTTCTAGCACCTCTTGGTAATTCGGATCACTGTATTGTTTCAGCATCCTTTTCGTATTCTGCTCTTCGTGTCGCTTCGACCCCAGCCCCACAGCGGACAATATAAAGGGTGATTTTTTAAAAGCTATAGGAAAATTTTTCAAAAAAAAAACACATAAAATTCAGAAAAATCAGAGCACGCATTTTGATAATAAAATTCAATAATTTGCAAGCGTTGTTCCTTTGTAAGACGATTCACGGTTAAATTATAGACCAAACTGAAGATGCTTGACAGTGAAACAAAACACGAAACGTGCGTCAGCTGTATAAACCAGTGTTGCCAAAAAGATAATAGCTAAAAAATCACCCTTTATATATACAAAAAGGCACGTTGGGCCGAGCTCAACAACTTTTTCCAGCATTTCAATTGGAAACTTTGTTTTCTAAACGGCGATATAGATGCTGCGGCTGAAATGATTGAAAATATTATCTTGATTGGAATGAAGTCATTTATTCCACTTAAAGTTATTTCGGATAAACTATCTAATAAAAATTGTTTAACTAGACATGCAATACTGCTGTCAGATCCAAAGAAGAAGCGTTCAGGAAATGGCGTTTAAATAAAAATGCCACCACTGATCTGCTACGCCAGCAGACAAGAACCATGTGTGCCAGGGTACTTAGACGTGAAAATGTTCTGTACGATCAACGTCTTCGTGCCAAAGTTCTTGCTTCTCCCAGGGGAAGTAAGAGCTTTTGTCCTTTGTAAGAAAAGTAAAGGATAACTCCTCATCAATCCCAACTCTTAATAAAGATGACCAGATATTCACTAAGCTGACAAAGCTAACCTATTGGCTGAAATGTTTGCAAGGAATTCATCCTTGTCGGAAAGCAATCCCTGATCGAAAATGTATCTAGTTCCATGCCTCAAATATTTTGTCGAACACGTGGTCTTAAAAGGGTTCTCGCAAATCTCGACGTAAATAAATCTCCAGGCCCGGATGGCATTCCAGCACTTGTCCTATGTAAGTGCTCTTCGACGCTTGCCCGTGCAGGAGTTTTCCCAGCGTGTTGGAAGATAGCGAACATCCAGCCCATCCCTAAAAAAGTGAGGCTAACTATCGACCGATCGCGATTTGCTCAGCGCTCTCGAAGGTTATGGAGAATATGGTTAACCACCATCTTGTGAGGTATTTAGAAAACAATGACTTACTTAATGATCGACAGTATGGCTTCCGTAGGAATCGATCTACGGGAGACCTGATGACACTGCTATCCGAAAAGTGGAATCGATTCAACCACCAGCTTGGAGAAAGTAAGGTCGTTGCTCTAGATATATCCAAAGCCAGGCAAGAGTTTGGCACGGCGCACTCTTATCAAGGCTTATCGCTTTTATTTTATCGCGAGCTTCCTCAGAGATCGCACTATATATGTTGTTGTACCACAAGGCTCTGTCCTTTCCCCCTCCATTTTTCTTATTTGCATCGACGACCTCTTGGATCGGACTTCGAATCCAATATACTCATTTGCGGATGACAGCAACCTCTGTCATTCATACTCATACGATCTAGTCGCCAAGAAATTGAGAACAAAAGGCGATCGATGGATGAGTCACTTAGCCAGGATTTGCTGGTCATTTGTGAATGGCGTCTAGTGAATAGATTAGATTTTAATGCACGTAAGACTCAGTGCTCCTTATTGTCTCATGTCGATTTTAATGAGCGGAATAGATATTGAGCAATCAGATACTCTCGATGTTCTCGGCATGAAAATACAACGTGATGTTCGTTGGATAAAACATGTATTTGATGTGTCGAAAGAAGCATTCAAATGTTTAGGCTTTTTAAAACGATGTAAGAAATATTTCACACCCTCTGATCTTCTCAATATCTGCACTACCTACATCAGACCAAAGATGGAATACAACTCCCATATATGGTCAGGAGCTCCAGCTTCATCACTGGAGCTACTTGACCGTGTCCAGAGGAGGGCGATGGTGTTGATAGGTGACGGTAGGATATCGAATTCTATTGTCTCCCTTGAACACCGTCGTAATGTTGGTTGTGTGTCATTGTTCTATCGATGCTTTCATGGTGTTTGTTCTTCGGATATTCGTGATCTTAAACCGCCCGTGAGAACATTCGGTAGAGATACGCGACTCTCCAGGAACGCTCACCCGTTTGTTGTCGATTGGACAACCGGCCGAACTACACATTACAGAATAAATTCGTTCTTCGCCCGTACTATCCGTATGTGGATTCGACTTCCGGCAAATATCTTTCCCTCCAATTACGACATTCAGAGATACAAAACAGATGTCAACAGACACTACTCCCTCTTTCCTCCTTCCTATACCTGATCTTCCTTCCACCAACGCAATGCACTGCATTTATAGGGGACAACCCCTGAGTGTTGGTTCAGTGAAAAAAAAAATAGATTTTGCCAAATTAGTATCCTTGATATCGAATCTAAAAATATAGAACACCAATCTTTGGAGATATGTTTGTTTACATTAATTTAGAACCCTTAGCTCGAAATGAGTATGATAATCTGGCAGCACTCCATCCATATCAGTCAGAGGCAGGCATCAATTGGCGCATAGACAGAAATATGATTACACTTTTTACTGTGGATTGTGTTCGCTCACAACAATTTGACTTCATAGACAATACACACGCACACACAACGAAACGGAAATTAGGAAATCATGTCAAATGTTTTTATTGCTCGATTGTGAATAAGTGAGGCCTTCTGTTCTGTTCTGTACATATTCGGATGCTTTTGCATTTCCATTTGTGTTGCATTTTTTAGCATGTCCATCATATCGACTAAGTTTGTCATTCAGCTTACAACACATTGCAGGCTTACATTCTGAAGCCGCCTAAGATTCTACTGATTCTATGGCCATTATTTTCTATTGTAGTGGTACATGCTGTCGATACAAGGACATGATGACATTTAACAATTTTAGAGTGCTTTTAAAATTTAATTTTCCTAGCAAATGAATAAAACAATTTTATAAGATCCTACACCATTAGGAGAGATACAGAGATATTACGTCCTTACAGTAACGTTTCGTTCCATCGATAATGGGAAGGATTGTAGTTGCAAATAAATATGTACTCGTACTTACTTAAACCCTAAAATGATTTTTAAGTTTTCACTTATTCTGGAATTTAAGTAGAGTTTTTTATTTTGAATTCGAATTTTA
>CANDYM010000040.1:0-65088 GCA_947397865.1 Polietes domitor
AAAGGGATAAAAATTGTACCTATTTAAGTATTGCAGCTATGGAGTGAAATTTGGTGTGTAAATTCCACTGACAACTAGAAACGGAATCTACATGAATTTTTTGAAATTTGTACTTATAGTGGTGAGCGGGATGAATAGGGAAAAAAATGCCAACTGGTATTGTAGCTAGAATCGTGAAATTCGGTGAGTACACTCCTCCAGCGCGTAGACGCGCAATATAAATGAATTTGTGGAATTTGTACTTTTAAGAAGTGAGCAGAACAAAAAGGAAGCAAAATGGTACTAACTAATGTAAAGGGTGATTTTTTAGCTATTATCTTTTTGGCAACACTGGTTTAACCAGCTGACGCACGTTTCGTGTTTTGTTTCTCTGTCAAACATCTTTAGTTTGGTCTACAATTTAACCATGAATCGTCTTACAAACGAACAACGCTTGCAAATTATTGAATTTTATTATCAAAATGCGTGCTCTTTTAAGAAAGTTCATTGCGCGCTTCCATTTTATGGTCAGTTTAATCGACCCACTGAAGCGGCTATTCGGGCTATTGTGACTAAATTTCGCACCAAATTTACATTTTTGGACATTAAACCACCAACACGCTTACGTAGAGTGCGAACTGAAGAAAATATCGCAGCTGTATCGGCCAGTGTTAATGATGACCATCAATTATCGATTCGTCGCGTTCGCAGCATTTGGGCATCTATTACTCAAAATCGAGGAAATGTCATAATTGGACTAAGCGGATGGACCATTTGAGGCGCAGTCAAGGTCAACATTTGAATGAAATAATCTTCAAACATTAAATTATATGGACCGTACAATCCATTAAAATAAAGATTTCATGCATTTTTCTGAATTTTAGTGTTTTTTTTTTTTGTGAAATACTGTCCAATAGCTTTTAAAAAATCACCCTTTATAACAGCTAGAATCGTAAAATTTGTTGTGTAAATTCCTCTCACCACATAGAAGCGCAATTGAAAATCATTTTTGTACTTTTAAGGGGCGAGCGGGACAAAAGGGATAAAAAGGCTACCAACTGAAATATTACAGCTAAAATCGTGAAATTTAGTATTGAATTCCTCTGTCAACGTAGATGCGCAATTGAAATGGATTTTTTTTGAATTTGTATTTATAACGGGTGAGGGACGAAAAGGGGAGAAACGGCTACATCTGGAACAATGAGATGGAGTTTCTTTGTTCGAAACTGGGTAGAAAGTGATACATACGATGGGAATTCAGCTAAAATAATGCAGTTCAACAAGCACATTCCTTTGACTGTGCTATATAATAGGAGGTTTCCAAATTACTATTTAGATTTATCTATATCCACCAAAAGAAAATTCAATAAGTACTATCCAAAAATCTGAGATGCATAAAACATTTTGCCGAAGGGTTATGTACAACATTTTGCGCTGTATTTAGGATTTCTAACTCGAAAACGATATTAAAATTTTTATGGATATTTGTCTTTAAAATTTTACTAAAATCAAAATTACCTAAGGTATCTTTAAGATTTGTACTCTCATTTTGGAAATATAGGACCGATGACACCCACTTATCAATCAAAACTTGCCTCAATCTCCATTTTCGAATCGTATTCTCAAATATTTTTTATATGCATACATGACTGCCAAAGCGACCTACAAAACAAGTTGTACATTGTATTTAGCTATAATTACACTGGTGTTACCTATATTTTGGCATAAATGACAACAGTATCCAATGAAGTTGAGTACCTCTTTTGGTAAACCATTGAAAAAAGTCCGAATTTCATGCCCATGCATACATTGAAGGACAGGAGTTTTTCCTTTTACCTCCAACTTTTTTGCTATTCCAAGGCAAACAGAAAACAATTTTTCATAATCGATAAGCCCTTCTATACTAATTTTTGTGAAAATGGAAACATTTCTCACAGAAATTATTAACCTACCTTGCCGTGAGGACGTATGATTAATAATAATGCTCTTAGTAATACTCATACGTCCCATGTGCCAATAAGTTTGTGAATGGCATAATCTGTAATCAAACCTATGGTCTAATCGATATTTAAGGATAATGATCCACATACCAATGGAAAGTGTTGAATTTTGCCAATTTGCTAAAAAAAGCCCAATTATTCGTCCTGAATTAAGATACAATAAGTCTAAAAGGAATTAAGAAGTATCCAAATGGAGTGCCAGAGTAATCCTGTAATCTCATATAGTTTGTATATGTATTTTGCAACTGAAACTTGAATACATATGTAGATAACATCTTAAATGTCACATTTTCTCTTTTTTTGAAGACATATGTTTTCAAAGCGTTTATGGCTTGCGAAAAAATTTATACTGGTATGAAAGTATCATAGGTATTTTGTAACCTAAGAAAACACTGTCTATATGTAAAAGATCTATGGATACATGAAGAAATTATGACTATCTTGGTAGGTGCAAAAGGCTTTTTAAAATACTTATGATCTTTTTTAATTTTGATTTAAGAGGCGCTAGAAAAACCAATTACATATTAGATAACATATAACAGATTTTATAATAAATGACATCTTACGAAGAAAACAATGTATATTTGTAGCTTATGTGATCGGACTTATATTTCAAATGCGAACTTTATATACCCTCCACCATGGATTGCATTCCACAGAGATTGTCGTTTTTCGTAGAAGTGCAGTAATATTACAGAAAAATATATTTTTTTTAATATAGCCAAACCAAAATATTTTAATATTTTAATTATTTCAAACCACGCTTATAAGGTAATGCTACCAATACGTCAATTCAAAAAATAAATATTCTTTTATTTATATTTTCAAAACCATAAATATTGGTAGATAGTGGGTGCTACAGTTGGTTGTATTTCCATTCTATTTTAACCCTCTAGTTCCCAAGACCGCCTCTAGGCGGTCTAAGTTCAGTACACGGTCAATCATGGTTCTAATTAGGTTTTGCTTTTTTTTCGTTTCATCTGTTTTGGGGAATCCCAAATTTTCATATTGGTGCTTTTGCAGCTTGCGCTAGTACGAAAGTCAGTTGTCAATGTCATTTGAATGCAGAAGTTTGTGAAAATCACCAAAAATAATTATTTGATTTTCGCACTCCGCGCAAAATAATTATTTTTGGTGATTTTCACAAACTTCTGCATTCAAATGACATTGACAACTGACTTTCGTACTAGCGCAAGCTGCAAAAGCACCAATATGAAAATTTGGGATTCCCCAAAACAGATGAAACGAAAAAAAAGCAAAACCTAATTAGAACCATGATTGACCGTGTACTGAACTTAGACCGCCTAGAGGCGGTCTTGGGAACTAGAGGGTTAATTCCAAAAGTACAAATTTTAAAAATCCATTATCAGACGTACATAGTGCAAAATAACCTAACTTCATGATTCAACCAATTTTTGCCGTAAATGAAAAAGTACAAATTTGGAAAAAAACTTATTATTTTGCGTGACTCTGCAGTCAGAGGAATGTATACACCGAATTACATGATTCCAGCTGCGCCCACTTGGTTGGTACCATTTTAACCCCCTTGACGTTTATACGCAATAAGAATTTCATCGTTCTAGCAGTGGTCGTTTAGTTGGTACTATTTTTATCCCTTTGTACCATTGTATCCCCTGAAAGTACGAATTTCGAAAATCCGTTTATTTTCCGTGTCTACGCAGTCAGAGGAATGTACACTCCGAATTGCATGACTCTAGCTGCGGTCATTTGGTTGGTATCATTTTTATCCCCTTGTTCCTATTTTATCCCCTTAAGAGTACGATTTTCTAAAATCTCTTTATTTTACGTGTCTACGTGTCAAATAGAGGGATGTACACTAGGGCGTACCTCAAAAAAAAAGTTCGCCGTACACCTTCGAATATGAAGTATTATTGAAAGGTAGTTTCAAAAAAAAAATTTTTATTTTTTTATGCCGAACGTAGGGGTCGCGCTTTTACATTTTTCTATATAACTTGTATTTATAAACGGATTTTAAAGTGTGATACATCGATGTTTTTGTCTCGACGAGGCCGATTTTTTTGTCTTTGAAGTCATTGAGCTCAAGCACCCCCTTCTGGTACTTACCCATCATTTCTCAGTTGCTACTACCCTAATGTACCACTCTAATAATCGAAAATTAAAGCTCGCATAAAATCATGAATCATGTTTGAGCTCAATGACTTCAAAGACAAAAAAATCGGACAAAAACATCGATGTATCACACTTTAAAATCCGTTTATAAATGCAGAAGTTATATAGAAAAATGTAAAAGCGCGACCCCTACGTTCGGCATAAAAAAATAAAAAAAATTTTTTTGAAACTACCTTTCAATAATACTTCATATTCGAAGGTGTACGGCGAACTTTTTTTTTTTTACTTGTAACCTGGTACGCTCTAATGTACACACCGAATTTATCTTTCTAGCTGTATCGTTTAGTTGGTACTATTTTTATCCCTCTGTACCCATTGTATCCCTTGAAAGTACGAATTTGGAAAAAACATTTTATTTTGTATGTCTACGCAGTCAAAGGAATGTATACTCCGAATTTCCTGACTCTAGCTGCGGTCATTTGATTGGTACTATTTTTATCCCCTTTTTTCATTTTCACCCCAAAAAAGTACGAATTTTGAAAAATTCGTGTATTTTACTTGTCTATGCAATCAGAGGAATGTATACACCGAATTTCATTATTCTAGGTACAGCCGTTTGGTTGGTACCATTTTTATTATCCTTCTATTCCCATTTTACCCCTTAAAAGTACGAATTTTGAAAAAATACTTTTATATTAAGTATCTACTCAATTAGAGGAATTTACTCACCGAATTTCGTGTTTCTAGCAGTTGTCGTTTAACATGTACCATTTTTATCCCTTTTTTGCCCCATTTCACCCCCTACAAATAAGAATCACTTTATGGTGCACGTTTTTGCTATAAGGGGAATGCGCATACCAAATATCAAGCAAATATAAACAGACATATTCAAAAAACATGCTTAAATACGCTAAAATATTAGGGATTATTATGGGTATTTTTAGTCCTTGTGAGGGAAAAATTTTTCCCTTTGGGCCGATTTCGTCCCATTTCAATCCCAGCCGATCTACGACTATAAGACACATTTATGGGAAATTTGAACGTTCTAGTTCCTTTCGTTTAGATGCTAGCGTACTTTCAACAGACGGACGGACATGGCTAAATCGTCTTAGAATTTTATGACGATCAAGAATATATATACTTTATAGGGTCTCAGGTCGATATTTCGAGGTGTTACAAACGGAATGACAAAGTTAGTATAACCCCATCCTGGAGGTGGAGGGTATAAAAATCCATACAAATTTTGTATATTTACTTCGAGTTTAAAAAGTAGGCATGAAATATTCCCAATTATTCCAAAATAATTTTTTTATCTCAAAGAATTCCACCAAAACAATCACAAAATTGTGAATGATTTGTTGATTTGCCAACAATCAGGGTATATTTTAATTATTATATGCCGTGAACGACATGTCCTTACCAACCACTTTCAAATTACATGAGATTTCGTTATGATACATTTTTCATCAACTCATTCAAGTGGTCGGCTGTTGCAATTGTATGTGTTTGGCTATGAACAAATGACAGTGTTCAATATTTCCAGTGTATCCAATATTTTCGATTTTTGAAGCAGCAGTTTTGTCCACTTTTTCTGAATTGAGAGCACATTAAATATAAATTGTTACTGTTGTCTTATTGGTCGAATTATTGGATGTTTGTTGTAAAAAATTCCAGTGAGAACATGAGTACCTTTACAGCGATCCCTTTAAAACACAATTCAGACCAAAAAATTGAATGTTATTGCGGACTTCCAAAAAAAGCTACTATAGCACTAAAATCGTAAAAAACTGGCTAGCTCACGAATGGATAGTGATGAAGCCGAAATATTTTGGGAATACTAATTAAACACACTATAGACTAATAATAGCTGCGAAGATCTACATTTTTTGCAGCCACCTTAAAGTAAGTTGTTTAAATAATTTCTATTACACATTTTTAATTTCAACTGCCATCACATTTATAATTGTTGTAGAGTAAGTTCACATAGTCCATCATGAAACTTATGAAGTGTCTTACTAACACTATTAGCAGTTAATAAAAAATTATTTTAAAAACAAGTAAGAAGGCGTTAAGATCGGCCGGGTCGAATCTTATATACCCTCCACCACGGAGTGCATTCCATAGTATTACTAGCAGATTAAAGGATGTCGACATAGAAGTACAGAACCATATTACGAAAATTGTGATATGTTTATGTACATTACTATATTTGATTACTATTTCAAAATATAATGTATACTTATGCGCACTGTTTAAAATCTACTACTATAAATAAATACAATGCTGTAAATATGAAAGTGAACATGCTGAAAATATTAGGCGATTGTCAGTCTCCATTAGGGAGAAGCATTTTCAGATGCAGACAAAGTGACTGCATTATTTTGATAAGAAAAGTACAAATCTTAAAGATATCCCCATTCGCCCCATTCTCCGCCAAAATGTACAAATTTAAAAAAAAATCCCTCTATTTTATGTGTTTATGCAATTAGAGGGGTGTACACACCGAATTTCATGATTCTAGCTGTTGTCGTATCATTGGTGCCATATTTTATCCATTTTTGTCCCATTTCGCCCTCTAAAACATTTATTTTCTTTGTGGTGCTTACAAGCTACAAGAGAAATGTCCGCAACAAATTCAAATGTATGAAAATCAGAAATTTAATTAGTAAGCCAAGGCTACCAATATTTTTATACTATGTATATATATAATGGAAATAATACTTCAATTCATAAAGTAAATATAAGGCAGCAATCATAAATACCCTAAATATTGGGCGATAGAGAGTGCATTTTCAGCTGCAGTCCTTTGGTTGGTTGTATTTCCATCTATTTTAAATTCAAAAGTATACATTTTGAAAATACCTTATCTCTCACGTACGCAGTATAAGACAACTTCATGATTCTACCATTTTTTGTCGTAAAAGCAACAAAATAAAGTACGAATTTGGAAAAAAATTATTTTACGTGCCTATGTACTCAGAGGAATGTATATACCCAATTCCATGATACTATCTGCGACCATTTTGTTGGTACCATTTTTATCCCCTTTTTCGGATTTTACTCCTTAAAAGTACGACTTTCGAAAATTTCATCATTCCTTTTAGTTGGTACCATTTTAATCCCTCTGCTCCCATTGAATCCCTTGAAAGTACAAATTTGGAAAAACGTTTTTTTCGTGTCACTCAGTCAGAGGAATGTATACCGTGAATTTCATGGTTCTAGCTGCACAATTTTGTACAATTTTTATCCCCTTTTTTCATTTTACACCCTAAATTACGAATTTCGAAAATTTCCTTTATTTTATGTGTATACGCAATCAGAGGAATATATACCCCGAATTTCATTATTCTAGATGCAGCCGTTTGGTTGGTACTATTTTTATCCCTCTATCCCCGTTTAACCCCTTAAAAGTACGAATTTAGAAAAAATACTTTAATATTATGTATATACTCTATTAGAGGAATGTACACGCCAAATTTCGAGTTTCTATCTGTTGTCGTTTGATAGGTACTATTTGTATCCCTTTTCGTCCCATTTCGCCCCCTACATATAAAAATCACTCTATGGTGCCCTTTTATGCTATAAAGGGAATGTGAATTGCAAATATCAAGTAAATACAAGCTATTATGTTCAAAAAGCATGCTGAAATACTCTAAATATTAGGGGTATTTTCAGTCCTTGTGTGGGAAAAAATTTTCCCTCTGGGCCGATTTCGTCCACTTTCATTCCTAACCGATCTGCAACCAGAAGACACATTTAGGAAACATTTGAACCTCCTAGCTCATTTCATTTGGCCGCTATCGTGCTTTCAACAGACAGACAGACGGACATGGCTATATCGTCTTAGAATTTTACCACGACCCAGAATATTATTATTAAGTAAGCTTCAGTTGGCTAAACTGAATTATATTTTGGATGACAGCAACATTCCAGCAGGGTCTGCTAGCTCCATCGTCCTTTCTAGAAAGTAGAAACAATTCAAAGTTTTTATTTTTGGTTTCTCAACCCAAATAATTTATCAGTTTGGATGGTATGTTAATTTCCAATGGAGTTTGCTGCGGACAGCCTTTAAAGGTCAGACGATAGGCAAATTCTCTCTTTACTGAGTAAACATAGGGAGAAAATAGTATAATTGGGCTTATTCGATTTTATCGAAATACTGCCATTTTTGAAATAAATATGCCCTGTTGATGGATACGAATATGCTTTCTCAGAAAGTCGAAAGAGAAAAACTCCTTGAAATAGCACATTTCCTATTTTCGACGCAAATAGTAGTCATCGTTTACTACATGTCAATAAAAATGATGCATTCTTTCCTAGGATATATAACCCATTCATTAGAAGCATAAACCAACTAAAATTAAGCACAATTACCTTAAAAACGCATAAAATCATCTCTCTCTGCCTCCCGTATCACTTTCAAACACTAATCGTTAATGACCGATCATAAACAAATGTTTCATAAATTTTTTAACAACTCATTGCCAATAATAGCAAGACATAACTTTAGCGCGAAACAAGCTGCTGTTTGCTGCCTGCCTGCCTGCCACCCCAGCATATGATAGCCTGTTTTCTGCCAAACTTTATGTGCTCCATGCAAAGCTCATACTGGTGTTGCGCTGGTGGCTGTCTGCTGCCTCTTGCCTTCTCAACTAGATGCCAATATGAAGGAAAGCAAGCAACACACTAAACCACCAGTAAGCCAGAAGAAAGACGAGAAAAAACGATGAAAAATTCGTAACCATCAATTACGCAGCAAATTAAAATCAAATAATTTAGCGCGAAAATCACATTGAGAAACTAGTTAAAAACCATTTAATGCCATGAAAAATTGCATGCAAATTATAGGGATCGCATTACGTGCAACAGCAACATGAGCTTCGCTTTTCTCTCCTTCATTCCACATTCGGTGGTAGTGTGGACTGGAGAAAAAACATTTAAATTGCTTCCAAACAACAACAACAGTACCACCAACACCAACCTTAATAGCAGCAGTTTATGCTACAACAAAGGGGAGGAGGGAGTGATGGCAATATCAATAGCAAACGTTTACTAGGTATTTGTGGCAAATAAGGTGGAAATATGGCAAACACTTACCAATAACATTGAATTGAAATATTTTCGAAAAGGTGCCCTTCCCTCAAGTGATATTCGAGAAGTAGTATGTTTTCTTCAGTTAGACTAAAGTATATTCAGTAAGAGTGATGGATTTTACATCGAGGATGTAATCAAGAAGAAATTGAAAGATTTAAAAGTTCACCCTTGGTCTATGTTCTTCTGTGTGTAGAGGACACATAATTTACTCACGAACTTCTGCAGATATCAGGAACAGGTATATGAAATATAATTTCAGGTCAAAAAGATTTTCGGTGTTTTTGAATGTAATACATTCAAATTCCAGCTATTTAGATCTAGTTTTATACCCTACACCTTTGCAACACCTTGAAATATTCATTGGAGACCCCATAAAGTATATATATATTATGATCTAAGACATCTGTCTATTGATAGCTAGCTTCCAAACGAAATTAGCTAGGGGGTTCAAATTGTCAAATTCAAAGCCATTAATTTTTTTTTGTAAATTCCTCTGACTATCCAGATTCTTAAATAAAGGAATTTTTAGAGTACTTTTTACAGGGGATAAAAATGGTACCAACCAAACGGCTGTAGCTAGAATTGTGAAATTCGGTGTATACGCCGCTCTTACTGCGTAGCCGCGAAAAATAAACAATACGGTGGAAAGCATTCCGTGGAGGAGATTATATAAGATTCGGCCCGGCTAATTGTCCGTGGCGCTTCTGTATAGAGTGCTTGGTTTTACAATGCTTTTATCAGCATACAACGTCCTGTTAATATAATGATAGGCTATTTAACCTTATGGGGTATTATTTGTTATTGCATATTTAGAAATTGATTGATTCTATGTATGGTCATGATTTGGCCAAATTCTAGCTCCACAAAGTGGGTCAAAAGATCATTGAAAAAATAACGTAAAATTTTTCATTCAAAAACAAGTAAGGAAAGGCTAAAGTCGAGCGGGGCCGACTATATAATACCCTACACCACTCCCATGTGTTTCATGGGAGCAATTTTATGTAGTTCATATAAATTATACAGTATACAGTATTTTTCGGTTAATTGACCCTACGGTTAATTGGTTTCCACGCTTAATTGAACCACATGATCGGGCAAAAAAAATTTGCATACGAAAACACATGTAAATTTCCTCGGATAATTGAACCCGGTTAATTGATTTTCCCGCTTATTTGGTTCAAAATACATGTCATCAAAAATTATTATTATTATTATTTTTACCCGGTTAATTGCATTACATATTATTGAAAAATAATCTGGAATTTTTGCACATACATATTTGACATCATTTGTGAAAAACACTGGGTGGCATCTCTACTAATTGAAAACATATTTTTATTGCTAAGGAAAAACCGTGAGAATGCGTAAGTGTTTAATTTGTATTTGACAATAACATTGGAAATTAATTTCATCTTATTGTTAATTTTTGTAGACTATGAGTGGAAAACGATACGTAACCCTTACACTTAAGGATAAGCTTAAAATTTTATCTGAAGCTAAATGCAAGCAGAAGTCTGAGCTGTGCAAAAAGTATGGGTGCTCTCTTACCACATTGAATAGAATTTTGCGAAATGAGTTCGAAATAAAATCAAAAGCCTCCAAGTGCAAATTGTCAAGCAAGCGTGAACGGCATGGAAAGAATATTGACGTTGAACGAGCGCTTCAAATTTGGTTCGAACAAATGCAATCATCTGGTGCAGTGATTTCAACAAACATGTTGATGGAAAAAGCGCAGCAGTTGGCTCAACAAATGAATTGTGATTTTACCTCATCAACAGGTTGGTTATGGCGCTGGCAACAGCGGCAAGGAATTAAGCTCAGAAAAATACATGGGGAGCAAAAATCTGCGGATTCAAATGCGGCAGAAGATTTTTTAAGTTCAGTTGCACCAAATATATTATCAGAATACGAGGAGGCCGACATTTTCAACGCGGATGAGAGCGCTTTATTTTTCAAAGCATTGCCCCCAAAAAGCCTTTGCAAACAGGGATACCGTAACACTGGATTCAACTCATCTAAGGAGCGCGTAACATTACTTTTTATATGCAATGCCACGGGTGAATACAAAAAAGTTATTATAATCGGAAAGGCTAAAAACCCACGTTGCCTGAAAAATAAAGTATTGCCCTTAAAATACTATTCGAATCAAAAAGCATGGATGACAGCAGATCTATGGAACGAAATTATACTTAATTTAGAAGAAGAAATGGCTTCACAGAAACGAAACATTGTTTTGTTTGTAGATAATGCGTCTTGCCACAAGAAGCCCCAAAATTTAAAGCACATAAATCTACAGTTTTTACCAGCAAATACTACAGCAATAACCCAGCCCCTAGATCAGGGTATAATTCATGCCTTCAAGTCATATTATAGACAGAATATTGTTAGAAAACAGATTGTAGCTATGGAGCTAGGGAAAACAGTTGAAGAGTTTTCAAAGTCAATCAATATTCTACATGCAATGCATATGACAAAGCGCAGTTTTTGGATGGTTAAACCAACGTCTATTAAAAATTGTTTTAAAAAGGTATTAAACTATCGGATTTTGTTATTGTACATTTTAGTAATGCTAGGTATAATTTTACAGGCGAAATTAGTGAAGACGTCCCCCGAAGAAGAAAATGAGGAAACTGAAAGTTCCGATGAGTTTGAAATAGCGGACAATTTAAGAGAAGAATTTGAAGAATTCGTAACATGTGACGACAACGAAGAATGTAATGGAGTGCTTACTGATATGGAAATTATTGAAAATATTTTGGATGGGGCTGATGTTGAGGAAGAAGAGCAAGAACATGATAATCCAAAACCTCCATCAGTTCTAGAAGCTTTAAAATACATACAAGAACTTCAGACATTTTTTTGTACCGAAAACAAGTTCCTATGTGAGTTAGGTAATATGGAGTCTTATATTGTCTCAAATAAATTAAAAAATACACAAACAAAAATTACAGACTTTTTCAAGTAATTCTTTTAAAATGTAAACAACATGTTTATTTTTCTTTTTTAAGTAATGATCTCGAAAAGTGTGAATATGTACAACATGAATTTATTTGTCCCTTTTTTATTTTTAAGCACTATGTAATATTTTAATACTTACGTGAATGGAAGAGCTGTATGTATATACATATGAATTGTTTTTATTCTTTAAGTTTATGTTTTTTTGTAAAACCAATATATGAATTGTTTTTTAGTTTATAAATCTTATTTTTTTTAAACTAATGTGTACGTAAATAGTGCATTTAATAGTACATACATATGTACCTGCAATAATAAATACCTGCGTATACACATATATGTACATTTTTTTCTGTTACTTTCATTTTTCGATTAAGGTAAAAAAATTATTTTGAAAAACTTAAAGTGCACATATGCGATTTCTTTTAATTCATTAGTAGTTCCAATTATGCGGGATTTCTGTAATTGAGCAAACTGTTCAATTAAACGGGATTCTTGTAATTGAACGAATTGTTCAATTAAGCGGGTATCGGCTAATTGGTTCCCCGGTTAATTGAACAAAAAGTTGTGCAAATTTTGATGTGCAATTAACCGAAAAATACTGTACTATCAATGCGTCTTTAGTCAAATTTAATAAATATGGTTAATAATAACGGAATTGATCCAATTTTCCAGCAGATATTCCGAGTAAAGTAAATATAACAGGATCTGGAAAAATTGATCAAGATCCAATGATAAATACAGATTATACAGCGGTAAAAGGATGAATCGGACCGACATTTGAAGGGGGCTATAACAACACTTGAGGTCTGTGCCATAACATGCCTATATATTTCTCATTCACGGTAGGTATTCTAGTTGAAACGTATAATGATCTGCAAAATTTGAGGAAGATCCTATGTAAGATGTAGTTTCTAGAGCTGTAATAGAGCAGAATGGGCCCTATTTGGGTTATACCAAGATATGGACATATGGGCATCTCCCCAACAAGTATGGAAAGGCTAAAGACGGGCGGAGCCGACTATATGATACACCCCACTTTCTATCTCACTACAATTCAATTCGGTAAAAAAGTGAAATCGGGAAGGATTTTTGAATCCTATAAGTGTATATCTAAATCTAAATCTGAACCGATCTTACCCACTTTCAGCATAGGTGTTTCTAGTTCAATTATAAACTGTTTTAAAGAAAATCGGGAACAATATGCGGTTTCTAAAGCGAAAAAAGTGAAATCGGGAGCGACATTTGCATGGGGACTATATCTAAATCTGAACCGATCTTACCTACTTTCACCATAAGTGTTTTTAGTTCGATTATAAGATGTTGTGCCAATTTTAATGAAAATCGGGACAATATGTGGTTTCTAGAGCGGAAAAAGTCAAATCGGGAGCGACATTTGTATGGGCGCTATATCTAAATCTGAACCGATTTCCTCCAAATTCAATACCGATGGTTCGTGGCCAAAAAAGTAACTTATGCCAAAATTTCATGATAATCGGTCAGCAATTGCGACCTGTATAGTGCGAACAAGCTTAGATGGACAGCAGACGGACAAACGGACGGACAGACATCGGTAAATCGATTCAGCTGGTGATCCGTATACTTAAAGATGGGTCTTGCTAGATTATTTATTGGTGTTACAAACATTTGGCGGAAAACTAACTTATAATACCCTAGTCCACGAAGTGGTGTAGGGTATAATGTTCATCCTTATAAGATACGTAGAAAATATTATATAAATCCTCAATAAAAAACAAGTACGGAAATATAAATATATATTATACGGTATTATAGTAATTCATCTGTAATCAAATTTAACGAATTGGTAATTGTTCAATTTTACGGCAGATATTCCGAGTAAGGTAAATTTAACATGATCTGGAAAAATTGACAAAGTTCCAATGACAAATACAGATTATACAGCGGTAATAGGATGAAAGGGGCCTATAACAACACTTGGGGCATGAACCAAAACATTGGCGTATATAGTTCTCATTGACGGTTGGTGTTCCTAGTAGATATAACAAGATCCGCATAATTTGATCGGTATCTAACTCTGAACCGATTCAAATTCAATACCGATGGTACTTGTACCAAAAAAATAACTTCTGCCAAATTTCACGACAATCGGACAACAGTTGCGACCTGTAGAGTGCGAACAAGCTTAGATGGGCAGCAGACGGACAGATGGACGGACAGACAATCGATTCGGCTGGTGATTCTAAGCCGATCCGTATAATTAGAGGTGGGTCCAGCTCGTTTCGCTCCAAATGTTTGTAACACCAAGATAATAATCGATCTAGACCCACCTTTAAGTACCGATCGGCTTAGAATCACCAGCTGAGTCGATTTAACGATGTCTGTCTGTCCGCCCGTCCGTCTGCTGCCCATCTAAGCTTGTTCGCACTCTACAGGTCGCAATTATTGCCCGATTGTCATGAAACTTGGCAGAAGTTATTTTTTCTGGCCAAGGACCATCGGTATTGAATTGGAAGAAATCGGTTCAGATTTACATATAGGCCCCATACAAATGTCGCTCTCAATTTGACTTTTTCCGCTCTACAAACCACATATTGTACCCGATTTTCTTTAAATTTGGTCCAACATCTTATTATCGAACTAGAAACACATATGCAGAAATTGGGTAAGATCGGTTCAGATTTAGATATATCACCTATACAAATGTCGCTCCCGATTTGACATTTTCCGCTTTAGAAACCACATATTGTACCCGATTTTCTTTAAAATTGGCACAACATCTTATAATGCAAATAAAAAACCTGTGGTGAAAATGGGTAAGATCGGTTCAGATTTAGATATAGCGCTCATACAAATGTTGCTCCCGAATGTTTAACCGATTTTGGCCAAACTTTACATATTATATTTCACCAATAAACATACATACAAATGTCCTTAACATTTTTGTCAAACACATACATTTACAGGATGCAAAAGTCCTTCCCGATTTCACTTTTTTACCGAATTGAATTGTAATGTGATAGAAAGTCCGTCCGTCTTCAGCCTTTCCTTAATTGTTTGGGAGATGCCCATATGTCCATACTTTGGAATAACCCAAATGGAGCCCCATTCTGATCTATTACAGGTCTAGAAACTACATATTACATCGGATCTTCATCAAATTTTGCAGATCATGATATTTTTCAACCAGGAATACCTACCGTGAATGAGCCCATGTTTTGTACCAGGCCTAAAATGTTGTTATAGGCCCTCTTTTGAAATGTCCCTCCGATTCATCCTATTCCTACTGTATCCGATCAATTACCATATTATTAACCATATTCGTTAAATATGACTAAATATGAATTTATAGTAACTGTATAATTTATATGAACTACATAAAATTGCTCCCATGAAATAACTGGGTTTAGTAATCAAAGCGAGGTACATACGCAGGGAGTGGTGTAGGGTATTATATAGTCGACCCCGCCCGACTTTAGCCTTTCCTTACTTGTTATCGCAATATTATTCAAACTCCCGATTTGTCAGATGATAGGCATGCTCATCGAATTTCATTCCATTTGTATACTAAAAGTAGGAATTTCAGAAATTCCTTTACCTTCGCGATCTAATTTTACGATTCGTTTAACCCATTTTGTTCTTAAAAGTTCGAATTTTGAGAAGTCAGAGTAATGTATAAATCGAATTTCATGATTACAACTCTAGCCTTTTGATTCGTACCATTTATAACGCCTTTCGTAACGTTTTCCCTAAAAGTATAAATTATCAAAAATGCCTTTATGCTGCACGTCTACACAACCCGAGGTATATACACACATATTTTTTCTAGCCACAGCCATTTTCCCACTTAAAAGTATACATTTCGAAAAATCTTTTTATTTTACGTCTACAAGCGATTAGACACGCCGAATTTTACCTACTTTCACTCGTGCTATTTTTTATCCCCTTCGCTCCATTTCACCCTCTAGAGTATTGATCACTTTATAGTGAGTGTTAAGGATAGAACTTACCAAAAATCAAGTAAATACAAATCAGAAATCTTCAAAAAATTTACTTAAATATTCAAAATATTAGAGGTTATTGAGAGTACTGTTAGGGATTGTTTTCGCTTTAGACAGATTTCAGCCGTTTTCAATCCCAATCAATCGTATTTTTGGAAAATTTAGTCCTCCTTTCGTTTAGATGCTAGCTGACTAGATTGTCTTAGAATTGTATGGCAATCAACAATAATAAGGCCTTCGTTCGATATGTCAAGGCGTTACAAACTTATACCACGCTCCGAACGTAAATCTATTTTATGTTACTCATCTACACAGCCCGAGTTTCATGTTTTATATGCAATACTTTTTTAATTCAATATTTATCACACAGCCTTGTCTTAACGATCGCATGTTGCACTTTCCATTTCTTCATGCCGACGTTGACACCCTTTGCCAAATAAAGTAATTTTTAAATCAACCCATTATAGTTATGATTGTATATGCGAGCAATATTTTTGAAATTGTTGGTAATTTGAAAATTTATTGATTCCCTTTTATTTAGGTGGTACACAGGCAGGCAGGCAGGCAATGTTTTCTTTGTTTCTTTTTCACCGAATCGTTCCAATTTTGTGGCATTGTTTGCTAAAGAAAAAGTCTTGAAATATTTGTGTAGTTTTTTTTTTCGCGAAGATAGGAGGAGGAATGCGAACTTTATTGAAGGTTTAATTGAAGGTTTAACAAGTAAAGAACTTTGGATTACTTTGTTTATGAGAATTGTAAAATATCTTTGTGCTTGCGTATAGAGTTGAATCAGGTGATATCTTCATCATTTGAAGATGAAATTTTATTAAGGCATAAAATAATTAAGAACAGTTGTTTGTACGAAAATAGAAAAAATAAAAAAATTGTAAAAAATTGTAAAGAAGTAGACCAATACAACTTCTTTACAATTTGTATATCATCCACCATAGGATCATCCTATTAGGATAGGGGTATACTAAGTGTGTCATTCCCTTTGTAACACCTTGAAGTATCGAACCATAAATCATCAGACTTTTGTTCGTCATATTCCAAATTCTATGACGATTTAACAGTGTCCTTCTGCCCGCCTTTCCGTCCGTCGATCTATTGAAAGCACGGTAGCATCTAAACTAAAGGACGTCCAAATTTCCCAAGAAAACGGATGGGATTCAAAATAGACGAAATCCGTCCAGTGGGAAAAAAATTCAAAGTTAATCCCATTTAATATCAAAAGATCTCTTTGCATTTCGACTGAAACCATTATATACATTTATAGAATGACACCATTAAAAATATTACTTGATTAAATATTTTTTTGATACCCAAAACAAACAAAAAAGAATCGCGTTTATAGCACGTCATCAATTTCACCGTTCATTGCAATGTGAATTCCAAGTTGTTGGCTAAAATACTTGTCGAATAGGGTAGGTGTTGCCTATAAAGTCCAAAACTGTGAATTTAGATTTTTTGTGACAATTGTCCTGATTTTCGCGACTGAAAACATACATATTACAAGCAACAATGGTTCTAAATACACAATCAAAAATTACAAAACATAAAAGTCATTCACAACAAGATCCAAAGACAAATACAGATTATACAGCGGTAATAGGATGAATCGGACGGACATTTGAAGGGGGCCTATAACAACAATTGAGGCATTTGCCAAAACATGCGCCAATATATTTCTCATTCACGGTAGGCATTCCCAGTTGATTCCAGAATGATATGCAAAATTTGATGAAGATCCGATGTAAGATGTAGTTTCTAGAGCTGTAATAGAGCAGAATGGGGCCCAATTTGGGTTATACCAAAGTATAAAAAAAATGTTGTTGATGTTCCCGACTAAAATGAAAGATTGGTTTGTTTTATGTATTCTCCCAATATATTTCGCTTTTATCATTGTCCGTTCGTGAGTTGGACGGGTTCAAAATAACATCTATAAATCAGGGTTTTGTTGAATAAAATTCACAATAAGAATGGTATTGAGAAAAAACCCGCTAGAAATTAAAATCTGACCCGAGCGTTATAAAACCATATTAAAAAGTGACCTATAGTTTCACTTCTATATAATCTCGTTCTTGGGAGGAAAACCATATCGCACGGTTTTATTGTAACATCTTATGTGAAGTTTTCCTCCTCATTTATCCATTAAAAGACCTAAATTTCAGATGTTTTTTTAAATTAGCTTTCTGTAAGACTAGAATGTATTTACGATGCAAATAACCCCATATTTCAGTTTTTACATCACATTTAACCCACTGAGAACCAACAGTAAGAAAAAAATTGTCGGCCCTTAACGGGTTAGGAAGTTCTAAAAATTGCAATAGTTGATCAATACCTCTTCAATGATCCAACAAAAACACAAATCAAACTAAAAAAAGGAAGTTATTGCGGTTTTTACAAAAAATGCACAAAAATGTTAAAATTCTACCTTCTATTCTTGGTTCTATTCTTCAACGATCCAACAAAACACAAATCGAACTAAAAAATGGAAGTTATTGCGGTTTTTACAAAAAATGCAACAAAAATTGCACAAAAATTTTAAAATTCTACCTTCTATTCTTGGTTAAAATGCAAGTTTTTATATGGTTTGATAAGGCTCGGATCAGATTTTAATTTCTAGCAGGTTTTTTTGTAAATACCATTCTTACCGTGAATTTTATTCATGAAAAATCTGATTTATAGAGGTTATTTTGAACGCGTCCAGCTCACGAACGGACAATGATACGAGCGAAATATTTTGGCAGAACACATAAAACAAACCAATCTTTAATTTTAGTCGGGAACATCCACTACTTTTATTTTGAAGCCACTCTAATAAACATATGGGCATCTCCCAAACAAGTAAGGAAAGGCTAAAGTCGGACGGGCCGCTTTCTAACTCATTACAATTCAATTCGTTAAAAAATTGAAATCGGGAAGGACTTTTGAATTATGTAAATGTATGTGTGTGACAAAAAATGCTAAATCGGAAAGGACATTTGTATGGAGGTTATTGAAACCTGTGACCCGATTTCACCATGTATGTTTATTGGTGAAATATAATATGTAAATTTTGGCCAAAATCGGTTTAACATTCGGGAGCAACATTTGTATTAGGGTTATATCAAAATCTGAACCGATCTTACCCACTTTCACCATAGCTGTTTTTAGTTGGATTATAAGATGTTGTGCCAATTTTAAAGAAAATTGTGGTTTCTAGAGCGGAAAAAGTCAAATCGGGAGCGACATTTGTATTGGGGCATAGATGTTTCTAGTTCGATTATAAAATGTTGTGCCAATTTGAAAGAAAATCGGGAACAATATGCGGCTTCTAAAGCGGAAAAAGTGAAATCGGGAGCGATATTTGTATGGAGACTATATCTAAATCTGAACCGATCTAGCCCGCTTTCGTGTTACGCAAAATTTGAAGAAAATCGGGTACTATATGTGCTTTATAGGGCGGAAAAAGTCAAATCGGGAGCGACAATTGTATGGAGGCTATATCTAAATCAGAACCGATATCCTCCAAATTCAATACCAATCGTCCTTGGACAAAAAAAGTAACTTCTGCTAAATTTCATGATAATCGGACAGCAATTGCGACCTGTACAGTGCGAACAAGCTTAGATGGACAGCAGACGGAGGGACATACGGACAGACAGACATCGTTAAATCGATTCAGCTGGTGATTCTAAGTCGATCCGTATACTTAAAGGTGGGTCTAGCTCAACTATTTCTTGGTGTTACAAACATTTTGCGCGAAACTAACTTATAATACCCTGGTCCACGAAGTGGTGTAGGGTATACTAAAAAATTAGGAAACCTTTTCAGTTTTGAATACTACGACAAAGAAATTTTCCGATTATCTTAACTACAACCAAATATATGTGATCTTTAAAAAATGCATTTACATTTTTAAAAATTATACAATTTTCCCGATTTTGAATTTAAAAGAAATTTTTTTGATGTATGTTGTTGACCTTTAGTTGAATTATGTTTTTGATATTGTCCAGCTTGAGACCATACATTTTTTTCTTAAATCTTGCATACAACCTCAAACTGAACCAACGTACACATTTTCATCGAAATCGCAGACCTAATATGAAATTATTGATCGGTTTCCCATGGAAGTACTCATATAATTTATGGAGTCTCTGTAGAATATTTCAAGGTGTTACAAACGGAATGACAAAATGAATATACCCCCATCCTTAGGTGGATGGCATAAAAAGTATTTATGCTTTAGCCTCCCTTCCTTTATCTCACACAATTGCCTTTATTCTTGGTAAAATGGATTCCTTTATTTCTTCTATAACGACGCTTTAAATCTAATATGACTTCATATTTGATAATGGTTTTTCAATTATTTATAAATGTGGTTGACATCCTCAGTAATACTTTGATTGCACTCCATTGTGGAGAGTATAGAAAATTCGACCCCGCCAAACTTAGAGCCTCTTTTACTTGATACATTTATATTTGTATTTTATCAAAACATGGATCATCATATACTTTTTTCCCAGCTAATATTAATGATATGAGAATATTATAATACAATCTTTTGTCGTATGAAGAGCCTAGTGTTCCATATTTTGATATAGCCCCCTCAAAAAATGCCATTACCAATTAACCGATTTTATTCACGCTACTATATCTCACATACAAAACATCTCATCAGCTAAATCAACTAGGATTGTTAATAAAAAAAAATTGTAATTAAGTAGAAAGTAAGGGATATCACATAATCCACCCCACCCGTTTTAGCCTTTCCTTTCTTGTTTCGCATTATCTTTGTCTCCTCCAGCTCAGTTGAGAAAGTTTAGTTTGCCTCTGCAGCAAGTGGTTTAATCCGCTGATCAATATTTCCATTTCCTGATATATTTACTACACTGGTGATATTTTGTTGCTTTCTTTGGAAATTCAACTTGCCACAAAGCCCTAATCTATGACACAGTTGAACAAGTCTCATGCGGCGCGCTTATCTTGGAATCAAAAAAAGCGACGCAAAGAAAAAGAGAAAACACGCACCACCAACAGTCATAATGAAATTTTCGCACCCACTCACAAACTCACGAAATTGGTAACAAACAAAACCGAAATGAAATGAACGACCAACAAAAAGCAATGCAACGCGACGCGATGCAAGCAAACCAACAACCGAACAAACAAATACAGACATTTCCGCACATTAAATGCTTTTGATTACACCCACAATTGACATGAAAACGCATTGACAAAAACGATAAAAACCTTTTTTTCGACAACAGCAACAACAACAAAAACCGCACCAAAAATAAGGAGGAAGATGAAGCAGGATCATACCTTAAAAAATATAAAAACACACGATTACAATTGTTGGTCGTTATTGTTGGTGCTACACAGTGGGGGATTTTAAATTTTGTGATGGGGAATTGTATAGACACAGGCTGGGGGTCCATTATGGTCAACACATTTGCACCTATTTCGCCCATTTTCAATTCCACAAACTTCCTCACAGTCAGAGGAGCATGGAAATCGTATTTCTTTCCAGCTATAGCTGATTGGTTGGTAACCTTTTCATCTTTAAAGTATGAATATTGATTTTGAGGAATTCAAAACGGTGCCTTTCAAAAAACCATTATCTTTCGCGTTCTCAAAAGGAAGGTCCAGACCAAATTTTACGATTCTAGCTACAGGCAATTTTATCCCCTTTACCCTATTTTGTTCCTAAAAGTAAGAATTTGGAGAAAGCCTTTTATATTGCGCGTCTACGAAGTCAGCGCTATTTTTATCCCCTTTCGTCCCCATATCCCTAACAGTATAACTTTCAAAAATCACTTTATTGCATGTCTACACTGTCAGAGGAATGTACACACCTAATTTTATAATTCTAGCTGCATCCATTTCGTCGGTACCAATTTTATACCTTCTTACCCATTTTGACCCCAAATGTACGAATATCGAAAGATCGCTCTATTTTTCGAGTCTACACAGCCAGCCGCTGATTTTTATACCCTCCATCTACAGGATGGGATATACTGTCTTTATCATTCCGTTTGTAACACCTTAAAATATCGACCTGAGAACCTATAAAGTATATATATTCTTGATCGTCATAAAATTCTAAGACGATCTAGCCATGTCCGTTCGTTTGTCCGTCTGTTGAAAGAACGCTAGCAACTAAACGAAAGGAGCTAGGACGTCCAAATTTTTCATAAATGCGTCTACTAGTCGTAGATCGGTTGGGATTGAAACTGGCCGAAATCGACCCAAAGGGAAAAAATTTTCCCTCACGAGGACTAAAAATACCAATAATATTCCCTAATTTTGTAAAGTATTTAAGCAAATTTTTTCAATATGTCTGCTTGTACTTACTTGATATTGGGTATGTGCGTTCTCCCTATAGCAAAAACGTGCACCATAAAGTGATTTTTATTCGTAGGGTGTAAAATGGGGCAAAAAGGGATACAAATGGTACATATTAAACGACAATAGCTGGAAACACGAAATTCGGTGTGTACATTCCTCTGATTGAGTAGACACGTAAAATAAACGGATTTTTCGAAATTAGTACTTTTTGGGGTTAGAATAGAAAAAGGGGATAAAAATAGTACCAACCAAATGACCGCAGTTAGAGTCATGAAATTCGGAATATATATTCCTCTGACTGCGTAGACACGGAAAATAAAAGTTTTTTTTTCAAATTCGTACTTTCAAGGGGTAAAATGGGAATGGAGGGTTAAAAATGGTACCAACCAAACGCTGCATCTAGAATAATGAAATTTGGTGAATACATTCCACTAATTGCGTAGACACCCTAATTAAAGGTATTTTTCGAAATTCGTACATTTTGGGATTAAAATGGAAAAAGGAGATAAAAATAGTACCAACCAAATGACCGCAGTTAGAGTCATGAAATTCGGAATATATAGACACGGAAAAAAGTTTTTTTTTTTCAAATTTCAAGAGATACAGATACAGAGGGATAAAAATATTACCAACTAAACAGCTACAGCTAGATTTTAGAAAGTCATACTCTTAAGGGGGTAAAATTGGAAAAAACGGGAAAACAATGGTACTTCAGATATTGGATTTTTAAAATTTGTACTGGAATTAAAATAGAATTGAAATGTAGCACCCACTATCTACCAATATTTATGGTATTTAAGCTTTTTTGAAAATATAAATATAAGAATATTTATTTTTTAAATTGACTAGAGGTATTATCTCGGTATGTACGTCTTGGTAGCCTTGCCTTATAAGCGTGGTTTGAAATAACAAAAATATTATATTTATATATAAAATTATTTTTCAATATTTGTATCTGTTTTGGTTTGTTTATATTAAAAGAATTATATTTTCCTGTAATATTTCTGCACTTCTACGAAAATTGACAGCCTTTGTGTAATGTAATCCATTGTGGAGGGTATTTAAAGTTCGACCCGGCCGAACTTAACGCCTTTTTTATTTGTTATTATTCTAGCTGCAGTCGTTTGATTTGTACCATTTATAACCCCTTTCTCTCCATTTTCTCTATAAAAGTAAAAATTTCGATTTGCTTCATTTTCCACATCTTCTAACTGCTGCCAATTTTATCCCTCTGTCCACATTACCCTCTTTAAAGTACGAATTTCGAAAAATCCCTTTATTTCCCGCGTATAAACATGTATACATGAACACATGTTACTAGTTGTTGTCGTTTGATTGATACGATTTTCAACCCTTTTTGTCCCATTTCACCCCCCGAAAAGTATAACTTGGTTGGATAGTGAAAACAAAAGGGAAACTGGGGAAGATATTTAGCACCAACAAATTTTAATGATAGGAATTAACTTTTCTTCAAACAATTTCCAAAATCCCCCACTGTGCCGTGACTCCAGCGATGATGCTGCTGCTGGTGTATGTTGCTGCAAAAGAAACGCACGTTCCCTAAATGAATTAATTTCTGCACCACACACACACACTCGCCACACCACACCATTCATCCATCGGATGACGATGATAAAGCTCTTAACGCAAGTCCCCAGCCACAGACGACGAAACCACGAATGATCTCCCTCTCAAAATACAAAAAAAATATATGGTTAATGATTCCTTTTGTTGCAGATAAGTCAGGAAAGCGCAAAAAAAGCGTCTTCCATTCTTCTTATCGCGTCTCGCCTGGTGCGCGAGGATGCAACAAATAATTAATACGCGAAAATGCGACATAAAACGCTTTAGGCTCATACTTCACTTAGGTATGAAGAAGAGTTTCGTTTCGTTTTGGTCTCTCTGCTGTTGTTGTTGTGATTCTTCTGCTGGTTGCTGCTGCAAGTCCACATATTGCATTTATAATTGTTTATAAGTTGAGATTGTAAACAATTTACACAGTCGTATATGACATGCTGAGGTCTGCTTGTTGTTGTCTCTTTGCGTTGCCAACTACTGTTGTTGTGTAAGATGACAGCATAGTGCGAATTTGTTGTAACACTGAGGGAAATTGATGTCGTTATTCCTTGGACAGGAGTTGGGGAAAATATTTTCAATGGGACTTAGAACAAGATCGTATACACATGATACTACAGATAGTATATAGGAAAACTGTGTACTCAGTTTTCCTTTTGGATATCTTTTCTCCTTTTTGCAGGACTTCAGGGCCGGAAAAAATTGTTTTAAATTTTTAGAACGAAAAATTGAAAATAATGAAATTTGAAAATTATAATTATATTATAAAAATAATGTAATTTGGGATAATCTAAATTTGTCATTCCGTTTGTAACACCTTGAAATATCGACCTGAGACCCTATAAAGTCATAAAATTCTAAGACGATCTAGCCATTCCCTCTGTCCGTCTGCTGAAAGCACGCTAGCATCTAAACGAAAGGAGCTAGGACATTCACATTTTACACGATTACGTCTTATAGTTGTAGATCGGTTGGGATTAAAAACGGACGAAGTCGAACCCTAACAAGGACCGAAAATACCTCTAAAATTTCGACTATTTAAACATGTTTTTCAAACAAGTCTGCTTATATTTACTTGATATTTGGTATGCAGCGATTCTTATTTGTAGGAGAGAAATGGGTCAGAAAGGGATACAAATAGTAAATATTAAACGATAACAGCTAGAAAAATGAAACTCGGTTTGTACATTCATCTTATGAGTAGACACGTAAAATAAAATTTTTACTTTTAAGGTGATAAAAGGGGAATAGAGGGATAAAAATGGTACCAACAAAACGACTGCAGCTAGAATAATGAAATGCGGTGTTTACATCCCTCTAGTAGCTGTACACTAGGATGGGTCACGATGGCACTGAGTCAAGCCTTCTGCGAGGTGAAAACAATACTAAAAATCATGTTTTTCCCATGTAATTGGTTTATGTTGTATTTTAGTCCAAACTTTTTTTAGGAATTAATAGATCCTTGGAAGAACTTTAAATAGAAATTTATATACTTGTCTTAGGTTAACTCATTTGTCGTATTATTGGACGTTTAGATTGATTTTTTGTGGTTTTCAAAGTGACAGCTAAAAACTCATATTTCTTGGTAATATTTTGGAAAATGTGTTATGAAAAACAAGTAAAAACGGCGTTAAGTTCGGCCGGGCCGAACTTTATATACCCTCCACCATGGATTGCATTCCACAGAGGTTGTCGGTTTTCGTAGAAGTGCAGTAATATTACAGGAAAATATAATTTTTTAATATAGCCAAATCAAAACAAATACAAATATTGAAAAAATAATTTTATAAATAAATATAATATTTTAATTATTTCAAACCTCGCTTAAAAGGTAATGATTGGTAGCATTACCTTATACGTGAATTCAAAAAATAAATATTGTTATATTTATATTTTCAAAAATATTTTCCAAGCCATAAATATTGGTAGATAGTGGGTGCTCAAGTTGGTTGTATTTCCATTCTATTTTAATTCCAAAAGTACAAATTTTAAAAATCCACTATCAGACGTACATAGTGCAAAATAACCTAACTTCATGATTCAACCAAAATTAGAATTGCATCGTTCTAGCTGTAGTCGTTTAGTTGGTACTATTTTTATCCCTCTGTACCATTGAAAGTACTAACTTCGAAAAATTCGTCTATTTTCCGTGTCTACGCAGTCGGAGGAATGTATACTCCGAATTTCTTGACTCTAGCTGCGTTCATTTGATTGGTACTAAAGGGTGATTTTTTAAGAGCTTGATAACTTTTTTTTTTAAAAAACGCATAAAATTTGCAAAATCTCATCGGTTCTTTATTTGAAACGTTAGATTGGTCCATGACATTTACTTTTTGAAGATAATTTCATTTAAATGTTGACCGCGGCTGCGTCTTAGGTGGTCCATCCGCTTAGTCCAATTTTGGCATTTCCACGTTTTTGAGTAACAGAGACCCAATTGGTGCGAACGGCGACGAATCGAAAATTGGTGGTCATCATTAACACTGGCCGATACAGCTGCGATATTTTCTTCAGTTCGCACTCTACGTAAGCGTGTTGGTGGTTTAATGTCCAACAATGTAAATTTGGTGCGAAATTTAGTCACAATAGCCCGAATAGCCGCTTCAGTGGGTCGATTAAACTGACCATAAAATGGAAGCGCGCAATGAACTTTCTTAACAGAGCACGCATTTTGATAATAAAATTCAATAATTTGCAAGCGTTGTTCGTTTGTAAGACGATTCATGATGAAATGTCAAAGCATACTGAGCATCTTTCTCTTTGACACCATGTCTGAAATCCCACGTGATCTGTCAAATACTAATGCATGAAAATCCTAACCTCAAAAAAATCACTCTTTATAAAGGGTGATTTTTTAAGAGCTTGATAACTTTTTTTTAAAAAAAAACGCATAAAATTTGCAAAATCTCATCGGTTCTTTATTTGAAACGTTAGATTGGTCCATGACATTTACTTTTTGAAGATAATTTCATTTAAATGTTGACCGCGGCTGCGTCTTAGGTGGTCCATTCGGAAAGTCCAATTTTGGGCAACTTTTTCGAGCATTTCGGCCGGAATAGCCCGAATTTCTTCGGAAATGTTGCCTTCCAAAGCTGGAATAGTTGCTGGCTTATTTCTGTAGACTTTAGACTTGACGTAGCCCCACAAAAAATAGTCTAAAGGCGTCAAATCGCATGATCTTGGTGGCCAACTTACCGGTCCATTTCTTGAGATGAATTGTTCTCCGAAGTTTTCCCTCAAAATGGCCATAGAATCGCGAGCTGTGTGGCATGTAGCGCCATCTTGTTGAAACCACATGTCAACCAAGTTCAGTTCTTCCATTTTGGGCAAAAAAAAGTTGGATATCATCTCACGGTAGCGCTCACCATTCACAGTTACGTTACGATTCGCATCATCTTTGAAGAAGTACGGTCCAATGATGCCACCAGCCCATAAACCGCACCAAACTGTGACTTTTTCTGGATGCATTGGTAGCTCTTGCAATGCTTCTGGCTGATATTCACTCCAAAATCGACAATTCTGCCTATTTACGTACCCATTGAGCCAAAAATGAGCTTCGTCGCTGAACACAATTTCTTTCTTTCTGAACTTTCTTAACAGAGCACGCATTTTGATAATAAAATTCAATGATTTGCAAGCGTTGCTCGTTAGTAAGTCTATTCATGATGAAATGTCAAAGTATACTGAGCATCTTTCTCTTTGACACCATGTCTGAAATCCCACGTGATCTGTCAAATACTAATGCATGAAAATCCTAACCTCAAAAAAATCACTCTTTATTTATCCCCTTTTTCATTTTAACCCCAAAAAGTACGAATTTCGAAAAATCAGTTTATTTTAAGTGTCTACGCAATCAGAGCAATGTATACACCGAATTTCATTATTCTAGGTACAGCCGTTTGGTTGGTACCATTTTTGTCCCTCTATTCCCATTTTACCCCTTAAAAGTACGAATTTGGAAAAAATACTTTTATATTATTTATCTACTCAATTAGAGGAATGCACACACCGAATTTCGTGTTTCTAGCTATTGTCGTTTAATAAGTACCATTTTTATCCTTTTTTGCCCCATTTCACCCCCTGCAAATAAGAATCACTTGCGCATACCAAATATCAAGCAAATATGAACAGTCATATCCAAAAAACATGCTTAAATACGCTTAAATATTAGGGATTATTATGGGTATTTTTAGTCCTTGTTAGGTAAAAAATTTTCCCTTTGGGCCGATTTCGCCCCATTTCAATCCCAACCGATCTACGACTATAAGACACATTTATGGAAAATTTGAACGTTCTAGCTCCTTTCGTTTAGATGCTAGCGTGCTTTCAACAGACGAACAGACGGACGGACGGACATGGCTAGATCGTCTTAGAATTTTATGACGATCAAGAATATATATACTTTATAGGGTCGCAGGTCGATATTTCAAGGTGTTACAAACGGAATGACAAAGTTAGTATACCCCCATCCTGGAGGTGGTGGGTATAATAAACAGAAGGAATCAGTACCTTTCGAATGATGCCTAAATGACGAATATCGGACGAAAAGTGACGTCACTGACTCCATTTTTTTGAAATAATTTAATAAAGGAGATGGTTTTTCAGAGCGCTGCTGCGCACATTTTTGTTCATTTTAGGCATCATTCGAAAGGTATTGACAGCTTTTTACTTTTTATAAAATATTGACACCAAATACGAAAAAGTTTTCAGTTGTCACTACGAAAAACCGAAATAAACTCTAAGACAAGAATCAAAGTTTATATTTAAAGTGCTTCCGAGGGTCTATTAATTCAGAAAAAAATGTTGGACACAAATGTAGCACAAAACAAAAAATACACGGGAAAAACATGACTTTTGGAGGTGTTTTCAGTAGCGTTTAGCTCACAGATGGCTCGACGCAGTGACGAAATATTTTGCAGATCATCATTAAACAATCCATACTTTATTTTCGTGGGGTGTCTGGAAATTGTTTTTTCCATTTGTAAGGAAATCGACCCAGCCTAATATATACCCTCACTCTCAGAGAACATATATGCGGAAGTTATAAGGAACTAAAGCTTACTTAGGGCAGGAAAATTTGTGTGGAAGGTACTAGAAGGTTTGCGGTAGGTACATAGCCATTTGTAAAATAGTTGTAAAAACTTGATCAAATATCAAGTCATAGTGGATTCCATGCACCAGTATAGATGTTGTGAAGAATTTAATTTTACCCATGATAGAGATAATTGAGTGGGAGGTATATGAAGGGACGTTGCTAAAGCGTGAATATAATAATTCGACCAATAAATAGCTCTAAGACAAGAATCAAAATTTATATTTAAGGTCAGTAAAATAAAATTGACAAAAATGCAGCACAAAAAAATTGCACGGGAATTTTCTGAATTCTAGAGGTATTTCAGGAGCTTTAGATCATAGACGGCTTGATCTAGGGACGATATATTTTGGAAATCGTCATTAAACAATCCAAACTTTATTTATGTCCATGAGGTGACTGGAAATTGATTTTCAAAATTAGTATTTTTAGGGGGGTTATGTGGAAAAAGGGATAAAATTGGTACCGAGCAAATGGCTGCCGCTAGAACAACGTAATTCGTTAAGTAAATTTCTATGACTGTATTGACGTGCAAACTCAAGGTGAGCAAAGGTATAAATTGGTACCAATTAAACATCTGCAGCTTGAATAATGAAAACCTGTACATGTTTCGCTCAGGTTGCGTAGATTCGAAATATAACTCAATCTTTCGATACTCGTACTTTTTAGGAGAAAAGGGATAAAATGGTACCAATCAAACGGCTGCAACTAGAATCATGAAATTCTCTTCATAAATTTCTCAGACTTCGTAGGAGCGCAAAACAAAAGTATTTCTCCAAATTCGTACTAAGAGAGATGAAACTGGTACCAAACTGTAGCTAGATTTGTAAAATTAGATGTATACATTCCATTGTAAACCTGAAATAAATTCGTGCTTTGCCTTTCTGAAGAATCACTTTGATATATAGTCAAGGGCTATCTAGCAATAAAAAATAATAATAATTTTATTTCGAAATTATAGTAAAGAAACATCACAATTTATTTAATAAATATCGCTATCATAATAATTTTCTTAACATTTTCATTCAATAGTGCAATAGTCTGCGGGAAATACTGAGAAATGCAGTCCATGGCGGAGGGTATATAACGTCTTGTTACTTGTTTCCTCTATCCTGATTCTTCACCCTGATGGTATTAGGCTGAGTCTGGCAAAAGTCGAGAAGCACTGGATACGCATATTTTATTGGATACGCCATAGACCGTAGTAAAGCCTAATACCAATAATTGCATGCGACCTCAGGAACATGCCTTTGGAACAATGTTTATTAAAAATACATTCTTTACTGAGAAATACAAATCTTTATACCCTACACCACTTCGTGGTCTAGGGTATTATAAGCTAGTTTCGCGCCAAATATTTGTAACACCAAGAAATAATCGAGCTAGACCCACCTTTATGTATACCGATCGGCTTAGAATCACCAGCTGAGTCGATTTAACGATGTCTGTCTGTCCGTTCGTCTGCTGGCAATCTAAGCTTGTTCGCACTCTACAGGTCGCAATTGTTGTCCGATTGTCATGAAACTTGGCAGAAGTTATTTTTTCTGGCCAAGGACCATCGGTATTGAATTTGGAGGAAATCGGTTCAGATTTAGATATAGCCACCATACAAATGTCGCTCCCGATTTGACATTTTCCGCTCTAGAAACGACATATTGTACCCGATTTTCTTTAAATTTGGCAGAACATCTTATAATCGAACTAGAAACACGTATGCAATAATTGGATAAGATCGGTTCAGATTTAGATATAGCCCCCATACAAATGTCGCTCCCGATTTGACATTTTCCGCACCTATGCTGAAAGTGGGTATGATCGGTTCAGATTTAGATATAGCCGCCATACAAATGTCGCTCACGATTTGACTTTTTCCGCTCTAAAATCCACATATTGTACCCGTTTTTCTTTAAAATTGGCACAACATCTTATAATCCAACTAAAACACCTATGGTGAAAGTGGGTAAGATCGGTTCAGATTTAGATATAGCCCTCATATATTTAAACTAAGAAGACATATTATGAAAGTCAAATATATGGGTCCATATTTTGGTGTAACCCCCATACATACGAACCCACATCGTGCATTAGATCTCGATATAATTTTGCATATCATGTCATATTTCAACTAAGAATACCTACTTTGAAAGTGATCTATATGGAACCTCTTTTTAATGTAGAGCACTTACAAATGGCCCCATTTTAATTTTTACACCTCAAGAACGCAATTTTTACATCGGTTTTTTTTTCAAATTTTGCAGATTATATTATATTTCAGAATACAAAGTCAAATACATGTGTCCACTCTTTGGAATAACCCAATAACCCATTCTACTCTAATACAGCTCTACAAACTACGTCTTACATCGGATCATGATATATTTCAACTATGAATACCTACAGTGAATGAGAAATATGTATATAGGCCCATGTTTTGAGCCGGTGTTGTTATAGGCCTCCTTTCAAATGTCGGTTCGATTTATCCTATTACTACTGTATAATTTGTATTTGTCTGCAGGAGAATTGGATCAATTATTTACCATATTCGTTAAATATGACTAAAGATAAATTTATACTGTATAATTATATGAACTACATAAAATTGCTCCTATGAAACACCTGGGTTTAGTAGTAAAAGCGATGTATATACGCAGGGAGTGGTGTAGGGTATTATATAGTCGGCCCCGCCCGACTTTAGCCTTTCCTTACTTGTTTTAAATATACTGATCCATTAGTGCATCGATTTAGTGTATCGGATCAACGCCGTGTCCAGAAAACGCAGTATACACCATCAGAATTTCGCCAACAAGCTTTACCGTCTCATATTTGTACTTCGGGTTGTTCTGAATGTTTGGAGGGCACAATTCGTAATGTTTTCTATTAGATCCGAAGCGACATGTTGTCTATTCGCAAATCCAGGCGATATTTTTCCAAAAATCCTGGATTTTTCTAAATGCAAATGACTGTAAGTCATTTTTTGATACGTGTGGTGATACGTTTGATGTGCTGAACAATGCATCCAAGTAATTTTTTTTCATTGGTTCAACTTCTTATGGTTCTTGAGGTAATGCTAATGTCAAATTTGGCCGGAAGGTCTCTCTGAATCACAGTTGAGCTTTTAAATGGAACTGCCACGCAGGCTCTATAAATTAAAGGATTCGATTTATTGCTTGTTTTTCTCGGCGTAGGACATTGTGCGACATTTTTGAAGCTCCCATAAGTGCCAATATGGCTTAGTATATTGCACACAATCTGTCTGGATCAATTTAGAATGTTTGCAATATCCTCAGCGGTACATACACTGTAGTTCAATTGCACAATAACCTGACGCTGCGCCTCAATGCACCATTTTTCTGTAGCAATGTCTAATTATAAATTTTGTTAAATAATAATAATTAAATAAAATTATCAAATGTGCAATATTTGTGTCCAGCCCATATTACGAATTACTTGCAAAAACATGAGAGTACGAGAAAAAGGCACAAAAGAATACAAAAAAATATTGGGCTTACTGCTCACACCATAAGCAACACAATATTTTGCGCAGAGTTCATTACCAGAACAAATTATTTGCTATTATAAACAACACATGTGAAGTGTGCTAAACTCGTGGCCACCACTGTATATAAATCTGAACCGATTTTATCCATTTGCACCATAGCTGTTTATAGTACAAATATAAGATATTTCGCTAAATTTGAAGAGGATCTGTCTGAACCGATCACCATAGGTGTTCCTAGTGTAAACATAAGATGTTTTGCCAAACCTGAAGACAATCTGATACAATATGTGATATCTAGAGCGGAAAAAATAGGGAGCGAAATTTGTATGGGATCTATATATAAATTTGAACCGATGTAACACATGGGGGCTATATCTAAATCTGAATTGATTTTCTTCAAATTAAATAGCGTCCGTCCTTGTCCCGAAAAACTTCGTTGTGCAAAGTTTCATTTGGCTCCGTTCACAATATGGGGAAAATGTATTCCAATGTATGGTATTTTTACTGAAATGCTCACCATTACTTTAATTACCGCAGGTATGTGGTAATTTCTGAGTAAGAAGTCAAAATTCAAATTAAATTATACAAATTTGAAAATTTATAAAAACACCTTTCACTCCCAACTACCCAAAATTATTACGGAAAAATTGTTTCGTTCAGTGTTCAGCTCATTCCTAATAAACGGTGCGTATGTTTTTGTCGGATTTTTAACTCCATGGCAACATCTTTGTCATCTGTCTTCATCTGCAATGATCGTTTTTATGTTTCTCCTCTTGTAGCCTTCAATTTTTCTTATGCTCAAAACAGAGCTGACTGACGCTCAACGTCTGTCCGTCCGATTGTGTGGCTGATGATGGTGGCGGGGCTCTTGGTACCTGTTGCTGTTAATTTTCTGGGTGTGTACGTTTAAAATTTCAGGCATTGCAACAAAACAATCCACCTCAGTCACAAACAAAACCAAACAAGAACACAGATTGCCACAGAGTCCTCGCAACAGAGAGAAGAAAGGTGTCTGCCTCAGTTTGTTTTTGCGGATTTTATACGTTCGTTGCACCTACGCCCACCGTATTTGACACTGACTGAAAAGTCAGTCAGCCCAGTCGCCCCAGTCGAAGGCTCTTTGGCAAGAATTCAACGCCTGTTGGTGTGCCTTCATTACTTGACTGGCTGATGTTGCTGTTGCAGTTGTTGCTGCTGCTGCCTTTGTTTTTGTTGTTGTTGTTTGCTATGTCAAAGCCTAAATGAATGCTTTATTTATATGTTGATTTTGCAGGAAAAACGAAAAAAGAAAAATAACTCAAATCTGAACCGAACTGAACTGAACCAAAACGTACTGGTTGGTATTAATGGAGAAATTGAATTTCGATTTAATGAATACACCCGTTTCATTCTCGGCTGTTGGTTTTGCTGTGGTACTGTGGTTCCAAAATAAAAACACTTAATAAAAAATTAAAATGAAGATGGCGAAATAAGGCAATTTATGTTTGAGGTCGGCCACTCGCGTGCGGTTATAAATGTCATTTTAACTACATAATTATAAGTGTCTGATTTAACCGTGGGCTGAGATGTACACATATGTATAGTTCGATCCTTCAGTTTTTCCCTGGATTCGGAAGAGCGGCACGATTTGTGTAAATACACCGCACTCGGCGTATTTATACTGAAAGAAAAGGCGAAATTGATCTTCCCACATAATTTTTTAATAGAATTAAGTGAATAAGAATCATTAGATTTCTTCAATTACCCTATAATAATGTCATCATCATCGACATCAGATTTGTAATTCGATTAATTTAATATTTAAACAAGTAAGGAAAGGCTAAAGACGGGCGGGACCAACTATATGATACACTCCACTTGCATCCCTAAAAGCCATATCCGGAACGATTTTTGTAAGGGTACTATATATGTTGTCTCCAGGGAGGAAAAGGTCAAATCGAGAGGGAAATTTGTATGGGAGCTACCTACAACAAAATCTGAACCGATCTGACTTATTTTCACAAGATGTTTCTAGCTAAAATAAAATGTGCTGTGCAAAATTTGAAGCAAATCGAGTAAAATATGTGGTTTATGACGGAAACAGTCAAGTCGGGAGCGTCATTTGTATTAGAGCTATATCTATATCCGATCGATTTGCTTCAAATTAAAGATCGATCTTGGCCCGCAAAACTTTTTGTTAGGATCGGACAATAATTGCGACCTGTACTTTGATTGCAATAATAAATGGACGGACAGACGGATATTGCTAAATCGACTCAAAAAGTGATTCTTTTCTTATGTGAAATACAAAATTTGAGTACCCGATGTTGGATGGATGGTTCTATACCGGTAATAGTAAAGGGTGATTTTTTAAGAGCTTGATAACTTTTTTTTTAAAAAAAACGCATAAAATTTGCAAAATCTCATCGGTTCTTTATTTGAAACGTTAGATTGGTCCATGACATTTACTTTTTGAAGATAATTTCATTTAAATGTTGACCGCGGCTGCGTCTTAGGTGGTCCATTCGGAAAGTCCAATTTTGGGCAACTTTTTCGAGCATTTCGGCCGGAATAGCCCGAATTTCTTCGGAAATGTTGTCTTCCAAAGCTGGAATAGTTGCTGGCTTATTTCTGTAGACTTTAGACTTGACGTAGCCCCACAAAAAATAGTCTAAAGGCGTCAAATCGCATGATCTTGGTGGCCAACTTACCGGTCCATTTCTTGAGATGAATTGTTCTCCGAAGTTTTCCCTCAAAATGGCCATAGAATCGCGAGCTGTGTGGCATGTAGCGCCATCTTGTTGAAACCACATGTCAACCAAGTTCAGTTCTTCCATTTTGGGCAAAAAAAAGTTGGATATCATCTCACGGTAGCGCTCACCATTCACAGTTACGTTACGATTCGCATCATCTTTGAAGAAGTACGGTCCAATGATGCCACCAGCCCATAAACCGCACCAAACTGTGACTTTTTCTGGATGCATTGGTAGCTCTTGCAATGCTTCTGGCTGATATTCACTCCAAAATCGACAATTCTGCCTATTTACGTACCCATTGAGCCAAAAATGAGCTTCGTCGCTGAACACAATTTCTTTCTTTCTGAACTTTCTTAACAGAGCACGCATTTTGATAATAAAATTCAATGATTTGCAAGCGTTGCTCGTTAGTAAGTCTATTCATGATGAAATGTCAAAGCATACTGAGCATCTTTCTTTTTCACACCATGTCTGAAATCCCACGTGATCTGTCAAATACTAATGCATGAAAATCCTAACCTCAAAAAAATCACTCTTTAGTAGTATGAATAGGGAGCTAATTGTGTGGGGGCTATACAAAAACACGGTAGGTGTTCCTAATTGAAATATAACTTGATTTGGTAACTTGATCAGGCTCCGATGTTTGGTGTGGGTTTTGTACCGGTAATCGTTTTAATATAGACAAATGTATGTGGGCCACCTTAAGGGTTGCAAATGGAGGGTAGGTGTGTTCTGAGAAAATATTAGGGCTGAAAAAATATTGGCGGTTGGTCATATATTTGATTCCACTAGGGGCCTCCCTGGGGCAGTTAGGACGGTGGTAGCAAATTTGGAGATAGGGCAAGGTATGTTTGAAGAAAAAGTTGGGGAAATGTTGTTATTAAACAAGAAAAAAGGCGTAAAGTTCGGCCGGGCCGAATCTTATATACCCTCCACCACGGAGTGTATTCCACAGTATTATCGGTAGATTAGAGGCTGTCGTCATTACATAGAATTGCACTACGATATTAGGAAATTTGTGATTCTTCATTATTATAATATTAATAGTCCTCTACTATATATAGAAATCTTCAAAAATGTGCCCTAAATATTATTAGGTAGGAAAAGTTGTTACATTGAAGATCCAATATGTTTTAGAGTGGAATGTACACACCTAATTTCATGATTTTAGTTGCAGCAGTTTTATAAGTACAATTTTGACGCTAAAAGTACGAATTTAGAAAAAATCGTACCTCCAAATACTGAATACCATGATTCCAGTTACAGCCGTTTCATTGTAGCCAAATTTAATTCCACTTAGATTCTGATGGTACGAATATCGAAAGATATCTTTATTTTTCGCGTCACCGCAATCAGAGAAGTGTACATACCGAATTTCATTATTTTAGCTGCAGCCGTTTGGTTGGTACCTTTCGCCCCATTCGGACGAATTTCCGCCTAAAAGTAGAGATTTCGACAAAATCATTTTTATTTCGCATCTTCACAGTCAGATGAATGTACACACCGAATTTCATTATTATAGCAGCTGCCGTTTTGGTTGGTACCATTTTTATCCCCAATCGCCCCATTTTCCACCTAAAAGTACAAATTTCATAAAAATCCTTTTTATTTCGCATACAATCAGATGAATGTACACATCGAATTTCATGACTTCAACTTCAACGGTTTGGTGGGTACCATTTTTATCCCTCTTTTCTAATTTTATCCCTTAATAGTACGGATTTTGAAAAATCTCTCTATATTACGTATCTACGTAAATGTACACACCGAATTTCATGATTTTAGCTGTTGTCGTATCGTTGGTACTACTTGTATCCCTTTTTCGTCCCAAAAGTACGAATTTGGAAAAATCCCTCTATTTTACGTATCTACGCAATTAGAGGGATATACATTCCAAATTCCATATTTCTAGCTATTATCGTATCATTGGTACCATTTTTATTTTTTATATCATTCTAGCTGTAGCCTTGTAGTTGGTACCATTTTTATCCCTCTACTCTCATTGAATCCCTTGAAAGTACGAATTTGGAAAAACATTTTTATTTTTCGTGTCTACTCAGTCAACGTATTTCATGGTTCTATCTGCATCCATTTTATGTGTCTACGCAATCAGAGGAATTTATACACTGAATTTCATTATTCTAGGTGCAGCCGTTTGGTTGGTACTATTTTTATCCCTCTATTCCCATTTAATCCCTTAAAAGTACGAATTTAGAAAAAATACTTTTATTTTATATATTTATTCTATTAGAGGAATTTACACGCCAAATTTCGTGCTTTTATCTGTTGTTGTTTAATAGGTTCTATTTTTATCCCATTTCGTCCCTACAAATAAAAATCACTCTATGGTGCGCTTTTATGCTATAAAGGGAATGCTCATTGCAAATATCAAGTAAATACAAGCTAATATGTTAAAAAAATGCTGAAATACTCTAAATATTATGGGTATTTTCAGCCCTTGTGAGGGAAAAAATTTTTCCTCTGGGCCGAACTGCAACCATAAGATACATTTAGGAAAAAATGTGAACCTCCTAGCGCTTATTGTTCGGAAGCTAGCGTGCTTTCAACAGACAGAGAGACGGACATGGTTATATCGCCTTAGAATTTTACCACGACCCAGAATATATATACTTTATGGGGTCTCCGATCAATATTTTAAGGTGTTACAAACGGAATGACAAAGTGAATATACCCCCATCCTTAGGTGGAGGTTATAAAAAATGCTTAAATATACTAAATATTAAATATACTAAATACTTGTTGGGGAAAATTCCCCCCCTCCTGGACCGACAATTTTTGTATCTATCCCAACCGATCTACAACTATGAGACGTATTCTTGGAAAATTTGAACGTCCTGGCGAGATCGTCTTAGAATTTTATGACGATCAAGAGTATACATACTTTATAGGGTCTCATGTCGATATTTCAAGGTGTTACCAACGGAATGACATAGTTAGTATACCCCGCATCATCAGGTTAAAGGTATAGAAACAGAGATTGTGGCGCATAAAATTTGCAGATTTTGCCGCTAAAACACTGTGCGGTGGAGTGGAGTGGAGTTACTCCGGTGGATTTTTGTGCAGGGCAAACGTATAATTATGAAATTTCAACAAATTTTAAAAAATATTTTTAATATTTCATTTTTTGGCCATCTTGTGGGCCTTTTCATTATTGTACTTGAATTTTAAATAAATAAATTAGTGGTACATGAAGTCAGCGGTTTTTATATTGTTTTTCTTGGCAGACCAACAATGAAAAAGCGATTCTTTATTCATGAGTCATGAAAGCGCACAGCAACGATTCGACGATTGTATTACGATCGTTTCGATCTGTTCCAACCCTTTGTCATTTGCTTGCTTTTTAGTCGGTCTGTCGGTCTTGAAGGGATTTGGGGCGTTTTTGTGTTGACGTGAATATAAACATTACATTTTTCACGTAAGCATTTATGGTGATCTGTCCAAGTGTCCGCCAGTGTCCGGACATGTTGGGATGTCTCGCGAAGAGTCCACTTTACAGTTAACCACCAGGCAAGTCTGGCAGGCAGCCAGTCACCCAGCCTTTTTGAGTATTAATCCCGCACACCTCGGTCCACCGTGACGTTGCCTGTGCGGTATGACCTGAATTTGTTTTATGACAGGATAACGGTTAAGACTTATAATGAATTCATTAAAATAAATAATAAATTTTTAATGAAATCCAAACAGAAAAGAATCTTAATTGTAGGGTTTGGAAAATTAAGAAATTTACGTACGTTGAGTTGTGACGTGGAATAATGGTAGGGTTCGATAACTGAATTTAAAGTGAATATTCAGGACAGATGCAACAAAGTGCCGTTCATATTCAAAAGTTTCAGCATCGTTAAATTAAGTCATATGTAGGGAAAATATTAATATTATAACATTATATATAAACATTTTACACTTAAGTCGGAAAAAATACCTTGTATTGGGTTCCTTATATCCAAAATTATTATGATAGGATGAATAATAGAATTTTAATCGCTTAAAATAAAATACAAATGCCGTACAAACAAAATTATCTACATCAATTATAATTTATTAGTTTTTTGTCGATGAACTTTTATCCAGCTCCTCGCTCTCTATTAAACCCCCCACACCCCACAGTCGTCCGTAATTAATTCAAACACAGAAACAGTTGTCGTCGTTTTCCACCTTTCTGTGTGTTTTTCTTCCTGTTAGACAATTGTTAACATCAGTTCGCAATTACACATCTATTATCGAAATGCCAAAAAGCCTGGGTAATAAGAAATGAAAACATGTTACTTCATGTCTACGTCTTTGCTTGCTTTCCTTTGGCCAACGTTTTTATGCAAATTTCGATTATGTCTCCAATAACCCACCAGGCAGCCAACCAGCTAAAAATTCAGCCAAGACCGCCAATACCCACAACAATAATCCTCGAAAGCACAACAGCAACAGCAGAAATACGACAACAAACATAAATTGTATTTGCATATATGAGTTGATAATTGTTCATAACTTCCATCGGATATAAGGCTGCACACAGTAGTTTTCTTTATTTTCGAAATCGAAGGGGGTCTATAAAGTCGAGATCAGTTTTTATGGAAAATTTCAACCGACGAAAATGATTCCCTTCTCATTTTGAACTGAGTGTTTGGTTATTCTGCCAGTATGCATTTTGATAAATTAATAATTGATAGTAGTTTATGTAAAACATTTGTACAACTTAGTGCGCTCCAAAAGACGCTTTTACTTAATTTGTCAAAGGATTTTAAAACATAGGTAAAGTGGCGTTAACCTTCCACAGATTGGTCGACGACATGCTTGTCAGATGTGGGGATTTGTCCCCAACCATGGGATGAGAGATTTTTGTGGGGATTTCATAAAATATGTCGGGGATTTTGTGGGGATATTCGAAGTATTTTGAAAAATATTAAATTAAAAAAATATTAAAAATAAAAAACATGGTAATTTTTATAAGCTCACTTTCAACCAAGCCTCAAAATTTACAGAAATGTTTAAATAATTTTTTTCGAGAAGATCGAAGAGTACAAACAATTAAAAATAAAATAAATTAATTGTTTCTGGGTTTCCAATTTTTCAAAAAATTAAAAAAATATTAATTATTAGGGGCCCACTTTCATCCAAACCTCAACATTTACAAAATAAATAGATGTTTAAATAAAACAAGTAAAGAAAGGCTAAAGTCGGACGGGGCCGACTATATAACACCCTACACCACTCCCTGCATTTATACATCGCTTTGATTACACTGTGCAACATTTTTGAAGTCATTTCAAAATAACCATATACGGACACCGCTACATGATAAAAGACCAAAAAAAAAAGACCCGTGTTTTTTTTTCCCCCCAAAGTCATGCACTTTTTTTTTATGGGCCCCCAGAGATTTGAGGCCTCGGTGTAATTTTTGGAAAAAAGTGATCATATTCTCAGGCTCATATCTTGCAAACCGTTCGGAATTTTGATTTACTCTCTGAGGCAAAGTTCTAGCTCTTGTCATAAAGAACAAAAATTGTGAACATATAAAATCAAAAAAACTTCATCTTCAAGGTCAAAATCGCAAAAAACTTAAAAAAATTCGATTTTTTTTAACCTTTTTTCCCCTGTTCAGGTCCATAGGTAGCAAACCGTTGAAAATTCAGGGAAACAATCAACTACAATTTTTGTTCTTTATGACAAGAGCTAGAACTTTGCCTCAGAGAGTAAATCAAAATTCCGAACGGTTTGCAAGATATGAGCCTGAGAATATGATCACTTTTTTCCAAAAATTACACCGAGGCCTCAAATCTCTGGGGGTCCATAAAAAAAAGTGCATGACTTTGGGGGAAAAAAAACACGGGTTTTTTTTTTTTGGTCTTTTATCATGTAGCGGTGTCCGTATATGGTTATTTTTTTTCGTGTTGCACTGTGTTACTAAACCATGGGAGCAATTTTATGTAGTTCATATAAATTATACAGTTACTATCAATTCATCTTTAGTCAAATTTAATGAATATGGTAAATAATAAAGTAACTGTTCCAATTTTCCAGCAGATATTCCGAGTAAAGTAAATATAACATGATATGCTAAAATTGATCAAGATCTATAGGTTTTTTTAGTTGGATTTTTAGATGTTGTTCCAATTTTAAAGAAAATCGGGTACAATATGTGGTTTCTAAAGCGGAAAAAGTGAAATCGGGAGCGACATTTGTATGGGAGCTATATCTAAATCTGAACCGATCATACCCACTTTCAGCATAGGTGTTTCTAGTTCGATTACAAAGTGTTGTGTCAATTTTAAAGAAAATCGGGTACAATATGTGGTTTCTAAAGCGGAAAAAGTTAAATCGGGAGCGATATTTGTATGGGGGCTATATCTAAATCTGAACCGATCTTACCCACTTTCAGCATAGGTGTTTCTAGTTCGATTATAAAATGTTGTGCCAAATTAAAAGAAAATCGGGTACAATATGTGGTTTCTAAAGCGGAAAAAGTGAAATCGGGAGCGACATTTGTATGGGAGCTATATCTAAATCTGAACCGATCATACCCACTTTCAGCATAGGTGTTTCTAGTTCGATTACAAAGTGTTGTGTCAATTTTAAAGAAAATCGGGTACAATATGTGGTTTCTAAAGCGGAAAAAGTGAAATCGGGAGCGACATTTGTATGGGGCTATATCTAAATCTGAACCGATCTTACCCACTTTCAGCATAGGTGTTTCTAGTTCGATAATAAAATGTTGTGCCAATTTTAAAGAAAATCGGTTACAATATGTGGTTTCTGAAGCGGAAAAAGTGAAATCGGGAGCGACATTTGTATGGGGGCTATATCTAAATCTGAACCGATTTCCTCCATTCCTTCATTGGCCAGAAAAAATAACTTCTGCCAAGTTTCATGACAATCGGACAACAATTGCGACCTGTAGAGTGCGAACAAGCTTAGATGGACAGCAGACGGACGGACAGACAGACATCGTTAAATCGACTCAGCTGGATATTCTAAGCCGATCGGTATACTTAAAGGTGGGTCTAGCTCGATTATTTCTTGGTGTTACGAACATTTGGCGCGAAACTAACTTATAATACCCTAGCCCACGAAGTGGTGTAGGGTATAAAAATTTCGAGAAAATCGAGGAGTGCAAACAATTACAAAATAAAGTTTTAATTTAAAATATCAAAATTTGTATACTAAAACATTGTGAATATTTTTTTCAATATTTTTCTGAAAAGTACTTCAAAAAAACAAAAAAAAATATTAAAACAAGTAAGCAAAGTCTAAAGTCGGTCGGAGCCGACTATATGATACACTCCACTTTCTGTCCTACAACAATTCAATTCGGTAAAAATGTGCAATCGGTAAGGATTTTTGTATCCTGTAAATGTATGTGTTTGACAAAAAATGTTAAATCGGTAAGAACATCTGTATATTGGAACATGAACGATGTGACCCGCTTTCACCATGTATGTTTATAGGTGAAATATAATATGTAAAGTTTCGCCAAAATCGGTTAAACATTTGGGAGCAACATTTGTATATATAAATAATTTTATATCTAAATCTGAACCAGATTTAGATTCAGATTTAGATATAGTCCCCATACGAATTTCACTCCCGATTTGTCTCTTTTCACGCTGGATACCACATATTTTAACAGATTTGGTTCAAATTTGGTAGAACACCCATGGTGAAAATGTGTCAGATCGTTTCAGATTTATATATAGCTTTATATTTATATTCGATCCCAGCTTGACTTTTCCCCCAGAAACCACGTATTTTCAGAGAATTTCATCATATTGAGCATAACACGTTATACTTAAACTGGAAGAACCTATTGTATAAGTGGGTCACATAATTCCATGTTTGGATGTAGCCCCGATACAAATATTCTACTCGATTTGAAAAATTGGGTCTGGTCTTATTAGCCTATGATTAGGAAGCATACAAAAATCCTTCCCGATTTCAATTTTTTAACGAATTGAATTGTATTCGTATAGAAAGTGGAGTGTATCATATAGTCGGCCCCGTCCGACTTTAGCCTTTCCTTACTTGTTATTTTTACACGAAATTTTTTCTTTTTTATTTCGGTTTAGTATTTACTCATTTGAACTAGAAACGTACTTAAACTGAGTAAAATATACTCATTAATTTAAAAAAGTTGATGTATGGATCAATTGCAACAGTAGACTACCTGTTTCATTGTCTAGAACGACATGTTTTGCAGTTTTAAATACGGAGCTTGTTCACGATATAGGGTGATCAAAATATTCCCTGGTTGTTGACGTCAACAAATCATTCATAATTTATTGTGTTGGCCAAAGTCTTTGAAATAAAATAACTCTTTTGTATTTATGGGTAATTGGGGATTTTTCATGATAATTTTGGGAACAAGGAAAAAAAAATTCAACTGGCAAGCCTGGTCGACGATTTCATGGAAGCTATCTATACGCCTTGTTAAGATCGGTCTTAATCTTTCTCCATCGTTGAATTATACGCCAAGTTTCATCAAATATCATATTCAAGCATGTCAATGTCTTAATAACGATGTTTTTTAAATTACATTTATAATTTCAATTAGTTTTGCAACATTTACATTTACCCATAGATTTTCTCCAATTTTCGCCACTTAGATGCCAGCTGAGCAAAATAAAATATTATTTTATGTAATTTGTAAAGGGTTTTTGCGCTACTGTTTTCGCGTCTGTATTCGTGCTGTACCGAATAAAAAGATCTAAGAGTTCATTCTCATATTTCATAATTCTTCGAATAAAAATCATCCTTTGACCTTCAGTTAAATGTATATACATGGGGTGATTCATCATGAGGTTTGATTTTCAATAGGCTTTCTTGGCAGATTATGCATGACTTATATCAAACTGTTTTGTTCAGTATCGTTTGGCAAGTCATCATGGACAGACTCACAACACAACAACAGCGTCTCCAATTGACCAGCCGTATTACGAAAAACAGCGTGAGAAAGAAGACCGTAGCGATTCGTCGTCATTCTCTAAAGATAGGCTTGTCGTATTCGACTATATGGGTCCATGTTTTGATACAAATGTTTATCCGATTTATGCTATTACTGCTCTAAAATTCACATTTTTAATCAGATCTTGACCAAATTTCCCACCTCGTGTTACATTTAGACCAAGAAATACCAACTTTGAATGCCAGCTATATAGGTCCATGTGTAGGTATAGGCCCCATACAAATGGGCCCCAGTTCACACTAGTATCGCTCTAGAACCCACATCTTACATTGTATAGTATTTCAATTAAGGATACCCACTTACTACACCTACTACGAAAGTCAAATATATGGGTCCATATTTTGGTATAACCCCCATGGGATCCCCAATTTGCACTATTACCGCTGTAGAACCTACATCTTTAATCGGATCTTGATCAAATTTTGTAGATCATGATATATTTAAACTTGGAATATCTACCGAGAGTGATAAGTGGCCCATGTTATATATAGGCCCATGTTATGGTACAACCCCAATTGTTGTTATAGGCCCCCTAAAAATGTCCATCCGATTTATCCTATTACCGCTGTCAAATCTGCATTTGTCATTGGATCTCGGTCAAATTTTCCAGATCATGTTATATTTACTCTCGGAATACCTACCGGAAAATTGGTCCATATGGGTCAACGTTTTCAAATACAATTGTCCCACAAATTTTCATTATAATCGTCTTAAAACCTTCATATTACATCGGATTTGGATCAACATTTTCAGATCATTGATTATTTCACATAGGAAGACTTACTGAATATGGGTCCGATACGATTTTAGACGTATTTTCTACATCACGTTATATTTCTGTTACGAACACAGCAAAATTGGAGCATTACGCAAAGATATTGCCACCGCTCATTAGGGATATATAGCTGGAGCAAAAAGTCGATTTTTCGACTTTTAGAAATATATGTTGCAAATTAATAAAAAGACGAATAGACCAAATCGATAGACATTTATATTGGGTATATAAATCTGAACCGATCTTACCCACTTTTTGCATAGATGTTTCTAGTTGTTGTGCCAAATTTGAAGAAAATCTGATAAAAGATGTGTTTTCTAGAGTGAAAAAAGGTAAATTCGGTATTCAATAACTTAAATTCATTGATGCACAAAGTCAAAAACAAAAGTCGACTTTTTCCTCCAAAAGTCGATTAGTCGAAAGTCGATTTATAGATCGCTATCCAATCTTAATGAAAATAATCGTTATATAGGATCACTTAGCTCGGTTCAGATTTATATATAACTCCCATACAAATTTCGCTCCCGATTTGACTTTTTGTGCCCTAGAATACACATAATTCAAAGACTTTGATGAAATTTGACACAATACATTATATTGCAACCAAAAACATTTATGTTTAAAGTCAGATCGGTTAAGATTTATATATAGCTCCTATGTATATTTCGCTACCGATTTGACGTTTTCCACTCTCGAAACCATATATTTTGACAGATTTTCTTCAAATTTGGCGCAACACCTTATATTTGAACTAGAAACATTGAGTCAAATCGGTTCAGATTTATATATAGCTCCTATAGAAATATAACTCCCCATTGGCTTTTTCTGCTCTAAAAACTACATAAATTAACCGATTTGGTTAAATTTAGCATTATCTTACATTACAACTAGAAACATCAATCAGATTTGTTATAGCTCCCATACAAATTTCAATTTCAATTTGATATTTTTACTCAAATTTGGCACAACCCTTCAAATCGGTTCAGATTTATGTATAGGTTCCATACAAATGTTGTACTTGCAATTTTCTGCTCTAGAAAACGCATATTCTAAACCGATTTTGATCAGAACAGAACTGGAAACATACATTGTGAAAGAGGGTATCATCGGTTTATGATATAGGACACTTTCCAAAATCCTCATCGACTTTAATTGCAATGGCGTAGAAAGTGAAGGTCAGCCCCGCCCGACTTTAGCCTTTCCTTACTTGTTTTTATATCCTACACCACTTCGTGGACTAGGGTATTATAAGTTAGTTTCGCGCCAAATGTTTGTAACACCAAGAAATAATCGCGCTAGACCCACCTTTAAGTATACCGACCGGCTTAGAATCACCATCTCAGTCGATTTAACGATGTCTGTCTGTCCGTCCGTCCGTCTGCTGTCCATCTTAGCTTGTTCGCACTCTACAGGTCGCAATTGTTGTCCGATTGTCATGAAACTTGGCAGAAGTTATTTTTTCTGGCCAAGGACGATTGGTATTGAATTTGGAGGAAATCGGTTCAGATTTAAATATAGCCCCCATACAAATGTCGCTCCCGATTTAACTTTTTCCGCCCTATAAAGCACATATAGTACCCGATTTTCTTCAAATTTGGCTTAACACCTATGCTGAAAGTGGGTAAGATCGGTTCAGATTTAGATATAGCCCCTATACAAATGTCGCTCCCTATTTCACTTTTTCCGCTTTAGAAACCACATATTGTACCTGATTTTCTTTAAAATTGGCAAAACATTTAATAATGGAACTAGAAACACCTATGCAGAATTTGGGTAAGATCGGTTCAGATTTAGATATAGCCTCCATACAAATGTCGCTCCCGATTGGACTTTTTCCGCTTTAGAAACCACATATTTTACCCGATTTTCTTTAAAATTGGCACAACATCTTATAATCCAACTAGAAACACCTATGCATAATTTGGGTAAGATCGGTTCAGATTTAGATATAGCCCCCATACAAATGTCGCTCCCGATTTGACTTTTTCCGCTTTAGAAACCACATATTTTACCCGATTTTCTTTAAATTTGGTACAACATCTTATAATCCAACTTGAAACACCTATGCAGAATTTGGGTAATATCGGTTCAGATTTAGATATAGCCCCCATACAAATGTCGCTCCATATTTCTCATTTTCCGCTTTAGAAACCACATATTGTACCTGATTTTCTTTAAAATTGTCACAACATTTTATAATCGAACTAAAAACACCTATGCTGAAAGTTGGTAAGATCGGTTCAGATTTAGATATAGCCCTCCTACAAATGTTGCTCCCGAATGTTTATCCTATTTTGGCCAAACTTTACATATTATATTTCACCAATAAACATACATGGTGAAAGCGGGTCACATCGTTCCAGGTTTCAATATACCCCCATACAAATGTCCTTTCCGATTTAAAATTTTTTGTCAAACACATACATTTACAGGATGCAAAAATCCATTTTTCACTTTTTTACCGAATTGAATTGTAATATGTCCATACTTTGGTATAACCCAAATGGTGCCCCATTCTGATCTATTACAGCTCTAGAAACTACATCTTACATCGTATCTTCATCAAATTTTGCGGATCATGATATTTTTCAACTAGGAATACCTACCGTGAATATAGGCCCATGTTTTGGACCAGGCCCAAAATGTTGTTATAGACCTCCGTTTGAAATATCGGTCCGATTCATCCTATTACTACTGTATAATTTGTATTTGTCTGTCGGATAATTGGATCAATTACCATATTTTTAACCATATTCGCTAGATATGACTAAAGATGAATTTATAGTAGCTGTATAATTTACATGAACTACATAAAGCGAGGTATATACGCAGGGAGTGGTGTAAGGTATTATATAGTCGGCCCCGCCCGACTTTAGCCTTTCCTTATTTGTTTTAATATCATTTTCGAATTACATCGAAATATTGTTGTTGCGTATGGAAAAGTTTTTTTAGCGTGCTTTCAACAGACGGACAGGTGATCATGGCTAAATCGTCTTAGAATTTTTTTGCAAAAAACGATAAATAAAATGTTACGATTAAAACTTAAGGCATTGTTTTGGTAGATTGCGTCAAAATTTTCCCATTATCCTACTAAACGTAAAGCGGAAGCTCATATTACTTTCATTGTAAATTATGTTTTGTGACAACATCAATTAGTACATAAACTAACGCGTAGCGTTTTGATTGATAACCCCTTTAGTTTGCACAATACAAAATATGGAATAATCGTTGCAAATTCAATGATAAGAATATTAGAATGTTTGCTTGATATGCCAGCAAGCTAATGCAATGCTTTGCATTCGTTTTTTGTTTTAGAACATTTAGGGAGTGATCCGGGCGAAATGGGACAACATTTGTAGCGACCAAATGGGTGCGGTTAGATTCATAAAATTCGCGCAACATAAAGGATTTTTCCAAAAAAAAAAAATGGTAAAAAAGAGAATGCTACTGGTTACTTCTGTACATTAATATGCCTTAAAGGCCAGGCCTCGTATGACATTTTACCTTCGGCGAGAACGTGGCATGGCGTAACATGTTCATTCCTCATTGCACGTGTAATAATCGTTGTTATAGAGGATAGATAACAACAACAGCAATAACAACTACAATAAACGATCTCATAAACAATAAAACACAACAACAACAACAAGAGATAAACAAATGTTTAATTTGATGTTACAACTACGCGAAGGGGCAAAAAGTGCATCGGGAGTGGAAAAAACATTGTCTTGTTGCACACCCCATTAGGGCAGTGTTGCGAACACCGAGGGCAGACAAGTTGATCCGATGAACTGAAAAATCGAGTGTTTAGACATTTTTCCAACCATATGGAGCGATGGCATGAAGTATTTTTACGATGGCAATAGAAGACCTGACCCGGGCTAAATGTCATCGTTTTAATCAATAGTTGGATTTTATTGTACTTGGTATAGCTCTATAGTTTAGAGTGTGCAAATAACGCCTCTTCTATTTCTCCTTTTTTGCATGGAAAATGAAAAATCTACAAGCGCCTGAAAAATGTTTGGTGTTTTGATTTCCCCCCCCCCCCATAAAAATTTCGTTAACGATTTGACTTCCTACCGCTCCACACTGAATGTGAAAGCTTACGAGACTGTATCTATATTTTTAGACTTTATGAGATAAAACAAGTAAGGAAAGGTTAAAGCCGACTTCTTTCTATCCTATTACAATTCAAGCCGGTAAAAAGTGAAATCGGGAAGGATTTTTGTATCCTGTAAATGTATGTGTTTGACAAAAATTGTTAAATCGGAAAGAACATCTGTATGGAGGTATATTGAAGCATGGAACGATGTGACTCGTTTTCACCATGTATGTTTATAGGTGAAATATAATATGTAAAGTTTGGCCAAAATCAGTTAAACATTTGGGAGCAACATTTGTATATATAAATAAATTTATATCTAAATCTAAACAGATCTTAGCCACTTTCAACATAGGAGTTTTTAGTTGGATTCTAAGATGTTGTGCCAAATTTAAAGAAAATCGAGTACAATATGTGGTTTCTAACTCGGAAAAATTCAAATCGGGAGCGATATTTGTATGGGGGCTATATCTAAATCTGAACCGATCTATGCCGCTTTCGTCACAGGTGTTCTAGTTAGATTGAAAGGTGTTAAGCCAAATTTAAAGAAAATCGGGTAATATATGTGCTTTATAGAGCGGAAAAAGTCAAATCGGGATCGACATTTGTATGTGCGCTATATCTAAATCTAAACCGATCTTACCCGCTTTAATTGTAAGTGTTTCTAGTTAGATAAAAATATGTTGTGCATAATTTAAAGAAAATCGGGTACAACATGTGGTTCTAGAGCGGAAAAAGTCAAATCGGGAGCGACATTTGTATAGGGGCTATATCTAAATCTGAACCGATTCCCCTCAAATTAAATAGCGTTCGTCCTTGATCCTCAAAACTTACTTGTGCCAATTTTTGTTAAGATCGGACTATAATTGCGATCTGTAATTTGACTACAACAATAGATGGACAGACAGACGGACATTGCAAAATCGACTCAGAAAGTGATTATAAGCCGATCTGTATAATAAACGATGCACAGAGGTCGATTTTGCACTTTTAGGTGGCCAAAATTATTTTTGTATAAAAATGGACTTAAAATAATGGTTAGATAGCAGAAAAAATTTAAAAAAAAAATTCTAAGCATTATGGAGGTGGTTTTTAGGGGATTGAGTAAGTAAAATATTTCTTCGCACCAAATATGTTGGCGCTCTCCATAAAAAATTATTTTTAATGAAAAAAAGGTAGGTACAGATTAATAATTAAAGTGCAAATACATATTTTACAATATTTGATTATTCATTTATGGATAAATCTTGATCCGTGTCTGAAATATCGGATTCGGTATTCGGGTCAGCCGGCAGTAACATATTGATCGTTTCAGGGCAAAATGATCTTGGTTTGAGCCTTTTTTTGTTTCATGCTACTTAATAGTGGGTCTGAACTCAGTAATAGTCTATTGTATATATCACGGTTGCATTCCTCCCTCGAGAACTTTCTTGCGTAGTTTTCGCGGTATAACCGAAAGTGCTTATTTCTTGCTTCTGCTGCCTCTTCCGACAACTGTCCTATGGGTAATAAGGCATTTTCAATTACAGCTGCACCATGAATTAATATTTTATGCACGGTCGGAGTCATTGGGTGCCATTCATATAGGTCGACATACAATTTCGCAGTTGCCATTGCATATTCATCAAATTGTTGGACGTCTATTTGGTGACCACTTGATGTTTTAAAGTTTGCAAATCTTTGTTTTAAACTGCTTAGATAATCTGGAGTGTCACCATAACAGGACATCAGGTGATTCTCAAGATATTTAATTTTTTCATCAAAACTAGGCAAATCTTGCTGTTGTATTTTGTCGTAAAGATATCTACGGCTCACTATTTTTGTACCCGAGGTACCAGGTGTACATAAAACAAAGAAAATCGCACTTTATTACATTTGAAACCAAACTTGATTTTTTTATTGTGATGTCATCCATAAAAAAAACTATAATTTGGTCAGCCGCAGCTAGCTGCACCCAAATTGTACGTCATTAATTAGCCAAATATATGTAGTATTTAATAAAATAAAAAGTATTTCTCAAGAGGAGGCAATAATATAACAAAATGTCTTACAATCATGAAAATTAAGGAAATATTTCATTACAAAACAACCTTTTTTGGAAGTTCTATAAATATTTCAAATAACGTCAAAAATAATTTAAAAATATCAAGAAATGTTGATTTTTACCTGAACTATTTGAATCCATCACAATCACTACTAAAAGATTAGGTGGACAACACAAAATTTCTGTTGTTTAAATGTTTATATTGAGAGCGCTGATAGCAATAATGTGAACTTTTTGAAACGACCAAGTTTGAACGGTGACAGTTTTTGAACGGTGACAGTTTCGCCAGTAGGGATGGTAAATTATTTTTACTGGAACATTCCATTAGCTCTGGGATTTTTTTTGGGATTTTTAACGTCACTTTTTGAAATTTGACTTTTGACCGGCTAATTCTTAATAATCGACCTCTGTGCGATGGGTCTAACTCGTTTCCTTTTGTGTGTTACAAACAAATGCGCAAGACATAATACTCTCGTGGAGTGTATAAAAATGGATTTGGGAACAGAGTCCGGTCTAGAAGACAGACATGACAACCGATTTTGCTCTAAACAATATATTACACATAAAAGTGTCTCACATAAGTCCATGTTTTGACAGAGCTCCCGTACAGACCCTCATATTTAATTTGTATACCATTCCACATAGGGATATACTAAGGGTCATTTTCTCATAGTCCGATTAAAGTGCCAATTAACTAGCCGGGACATTAGTTTTTCGAAGCGATAAAGTCTCGGTTAAACATTTTGGTTTTCTCATTCAACGGTTAAATTGTTCACAGATAAATGTGTTAGTATGGTAACACCACTGATATTATCAACTGAAATGAGAATCAAATGACAATACTGTGCTAACTCAGCTGTACATTTTATTGTTGCATTTAACTGAAAATACATGAAAAATTATCCAAAAAAGCAATGCTTAGAAGGAGGTCAAACAATTACTTCCTATGCTGATGAGGAACATAATTGTTTGTTAGGAAATAAATAGTCCGAAACAGAAACTTGGAACATATTGCACGAAGTTCGGTACAAATTAATGGAAAACAGCAAACTACCACAAGCTGTTCTAGTTTTAACGATCATATAACCTCTAACCAGATATTGAGAAAATGAAACTGTGATAACCGGGAGTATATGGACAATTCTAACCGTCTAACAGTATTAATACGTAATAAAAAATGAAATATTTGAAGTAAATTAAAAAAGCAATATATGTTTAAGCAACAATTTTTAAATTGTTAAAATTATGCAAAATTAAACTTTGTTTATTTATAAAAGTAATAAAAACAAGTTTTTTTCCGTGCCACGATTAGAACCTGAGACCTTCTGAGTGCAAAACGGACACCTTACCTCAGTGACACCTTACTAAAAAAATTCGTTCCCAATCACTTGCGAAAATGCTATTCGTAAAATGTTACAAGTTGTTATTAGTAAAATGTTTTGGAAGTTGTTTAAAATTACTTCCTCAAAAGCGAGAAAAATTCACTTTTGGATTTTAATATGCGATTAAAATGTGCTTCCAACGGAAGTACTTCCATCTTTTTGGTGTATCTAAGTGAAATAGAACGTGATGTGAAAATACGTCTAAAATCTTATCGGAGGGCAATTTTACTGGGATCAACACGAAAAAACTGGCCCATGTTTATGGGGGAATATGAGAACATGGATCCATGAACTGGATTTTGTAATGTAAAATGTGGGTTCTAGAGCGAAAATAGTAAAAATTGGGGCCCATTTCTAAGGGCGCTATATTAAAAAGTGGACCCATATAGACTAATTTCAAAGTAGTTTTTCTTAGTAGAAATATAACGTGATCTACAAACTTTTATCAAGGTCCGATGTAAGATGTCTCTTTTATGTGATCTATACCAAAACATACACCCAAATAATTGACTTAGTTGATAGTAGATGTTTCTGATTGAAATATAAGATAATGCGGAAATTTGTCCCGATGTAAAGTAAATCGGAGGTACATTTGTAAGGGCTATATCAAAACATGGACCCATGTATTCCACTTTCCACTGTGCACTTTATAGCACAAATATAACATGATTCTGAAAATCTTATTAAGATCGATTGTAAAATATGTATTCTAGAGCATTAATAGCATTCGTCTTTGGCCCAAAAAAATACTTCTGCTAAATTACATGTCAATCGGACAACAATTGCGAACAAACTTTAGGTGGACAGCAGACGGACAGACAGGCATCACTAAAAAGACTCAGCTGCTAATTCTAGAACGATCGGTATACTTAAAGGGGGCCTAGCTCGATTTTTACTTTGTTTAACAAAATTTTGGCATGAAACTAACTACACCACTTTCACGAAGTGGTGTAGGGTGTGCATTATAACCTCCACCACTACTATGGTTGAGTTTATAACAAAAGTCTGACTAAGAAATATTCTGTCCCCATCTAATTCCCCTATTCTAAGCTACGTCCCTGTTGTTAAGAAAACAAGTGAATTTATATAAAATATTTCTCAGTTTGACAGGTATTATTGATAATCAAAACAATATCTCCTATATTTTTTGCATTCAAAGGAAAACGAGGAATGGAAAAATGACCCCCTGAGTGATAATGCTAAAAGCTCTCAAAGTATCGAACAACATCGCCAACAACAACAGCGTGTAGACACCGTGGTGAATTTATCAACACCAGAGGAGAGTGAGCCACCGCCGTACGTACGTACATTAGGCTGGGTCGGGGTCCGCATAAAAAATAATTTCAAGTCTCCTCATGGTAATATAATATGGATTGTTTAATGATGATTTGGGAAATATTTCGTTCTTATATCAAGACATTTGCGAGCTAAAATTTTATATATAGTGCCTTCAAGGGTTTACAAATTAAAAACAAGTAAGGAAAGGCTAAAGTTGGGCGGGGCCGACTATATGATACACTCCACTTTCTATCCGAATACAATTCAATTCGGAAAAAAGTGAAAACAGAAAGGATTTTTGTATGTTTCCTAATCATAGGCTAATATGACCTGACCCAATTTGTCAAATCGAGAACAATATTAGTATCAGGGATACATCCAACCATGGAATGAAGAGACCCACTTTCACAATAGGTTCCTCCAGTTCAAGTGTAACGTGTTATGCTCAATTGGAAGAAATTCGGTGAAAATACGTGGGGCGGAAAAAGTCAAACCGATAACGAAATTTGTATGGGAGCTATATATAAATCTGAACCGATCTGACCCATTTTTACCATGGCTGTTTCTAGTGGAAATATAAGCTATTTTGCTAAATTTGAAAAAGATCTGTTACAATATGTAGTTTATAGAGTGGAAAAAGTCAAATGGGTAGTGAAAATTGTGTGGGAGCCATATATATATCTGAACCGATCTGAGCCATTTTAACCGTGGGTGTTTCTAGTGGAAATATAATATGTTTTGCCAAATTTGAAGAATATCTGTTAAAATAGAGCAGAAAAATTCAAATCGGGTGCGAAAATTGAATGAGAGTTATAAATAAATCTGAACCGATCTGAACTATTCTCACCACAGATATTTCTAGTTTACATATAAGATGTTTTGCCAAATCTGAAGACAATCTGATACAATATGTGGTTTCTAGAGCGGAAAAAGTCATATCGGGAGCGAACTTTGTATGGGTGCTATATCTAAATCTGAACCGATCTTACCCACTTTCTGCATAGGTGTTTATAGTTGGATTATAAGATGTTGTGCTAAATTTAAAGAAAATCGTTTGCAAATGTGGTTTCTAGAGCGGAAAATGTCAAATAGGGAGCGACGTTTGTATGGGAGCTATATCTAAATCTGAACCGATCTTACCCACTTTCTTTCTTAGTCGGATTATAAGATGTTGTGCTAAATTTAAAGAAAATCGGGTACAATATGTGGTTTCTAGAGCGGAAAATGTCAAATAGGGAGCGACATTTGTATGGGGGCTATATCTAAATCTGAACCGATCTTACCCACTTTCTGCATAGGTCTTTGTAGTTGAATTATAAGATTTTGTGCTAAATTTAAAGAAAATCGGGTACACTATGTGGTTTCTAGAGTGGAAAATGTCAAATCGGTAGCGACATTTGTATGGGGGCTATATCTAAATCTGAACCGATCTAGCCCGCTTTAGCCACAGGTGTTTCTAGTTAGATTATAAGATGCGAACCCAAATTTAAATAAAATCGGGTACAATATGTGGTTTCTAGAGCGGAAAATGTCAAATAGGGAGCGACGTTTGTAAGGGAGCTATATCTAAATCTGAACCGATCTTACCCACTTTCTTTCTTAGTCGGATTATAAGATGTTGTGCTAAATTTAAAGAAAATCGGGTACAATATGTGGTTTCTAGAGCGGAAAATGTCAAATCGGGAGCGACATTTGTATGGGGGCTATATCTAAATCTGAACCGATCTTACCCACTTTCTGCATAGGTCTTTGTAGTTGAATTATAAGATTTTGTGCTAAATTTAAAGAAAATCGGGTACACTATGTGGTTTCTAGAGTGGAAAATGTCAAATCGGTAGCGACATTTGTATGGGGGCTATATCTAAATCTGAACCGATCTAGCCCGCTTTAGCCACAGGTGTTTCTAGTTAGATTATAAGATGCGAACCCAAATTTAAATAAAATCGGGTACAATATGTGCTTTCTAGAGCGGAAAATGTCAAATAGGGAGCGACGTTTGTATGGGAGCTATATCTAAATCTGAACCGATCTTACCCACTTTCTTTCTTAGTCGGATTATAAGATGTTGTGCTAAATTTAAAGAAAATCGGGTACAATATGTGGTTTCTAGAGCGGAAAATGTCAAATCGGGAGCGACATTTGTATGGGGGCTATATCTAAATCTGAACCGATCTTACCCACTTTCTGCATAGGTCTTTATAGTTGAATTATAAGATGTTGTGCTAAATTTAAAGAAAATCGGGTACACTATGTGGTTTCTAGAGTGGAAAATGACAAATCGGTAGCGACATTTGTATGGGGGCTATATCTCAATCTGAACCGATCTAGCCCGCTTTAGCCACAGGTGCTTCTAGTTAGATTATAAGATGCGAACCCAAATTTGAAGAAAATCGGGTACAATATGTGGTTTCTAGAGCGGCAAAAGTCAAATCGGGAACGACATTTGTATGGGGGCTATATCGAAATCTGGACCGATTTGCCTCAAATAAAATAGCGTTCATCCTTGATCCACAAAACTCACTTGTATCAATTTTTGTTAAGATCGGACTATTATTGCGACCTGTAATTTGATTAAAACAATAGATGGACAGACGGACATTGCTAAATCGACTCAGAAAGTGATTCTAAGCCGATCTGTATAATAAACGACGATTAAACCAAATTCAAATTTGAATTCTGAGTGGTAAAAACATATATTTCTTTGTGACCCAATCTAACGTACCCAAGCGAGAGTCGTCTATGAAATGGAAAATAACAACAACTGATAAGCGGAGAATCATTAATAAATTGAAAGAGGCAACGCAACAACAAGAACAGCAGCTAAACAAACATCACAAACGATAGCAGCCAAGAGGGCAGACCTTTTGCCGAGAAGGCACTAAAACAGAAACTCAGGCCGGCCGCAACGACGAGAACTCAACACTTTGCACGGCTTGTTGACTGGCGGTAACAAAACAGTTCACGTACAACGTTTGACAAGTGCAGAACGCATCGTGTGGCGATTTCGTGAAGCTAAACCAGCAACAGACGATCTATTTTGGAAGGGAGACCTACAGCAATAATGTCGACTTTGATCAGAAAATTGATTAGCACCAGCAATGCTGCCAAACCAGTAGCGCCATACAAGTAAGTACCCACTGCAAATCCATGGACGACAACAGACGACAGACACTCTGTGTGGTATCCCCACATCCACGCATTCGCTTTTACGGAATGGGTTGAGCTGGGTTGGGCATAGGGATGAAACAATGTATCATCGCATATGATGGCCGTTGGAATGGATGGTTGTTGTGTTCACTTATGATTGGGAAAAATTATACACAAAAGCAGTAGTCATTTGTTTGGAGTCGAGGGATTGCCTGATCGTAGGCCGTCACGAGGATGGTATGGAAATGGGAGAGTGATTGAAGCGAAGAAACTTCAAATTTTATTATACGGATCAGCTTACAATCACCAGCTGAATCGATTTAACGATGTCCGTCCGTCTGCTGTCCATCTAAGCTTGTTCGCACTCTACAGGTCACAATTGTGGTCCGAATATCATGAAATTTGGCAGAAGTTACTTTTTCTGGTATTGAATTTGGAAGAAATCGGTTCAGATTTAGATATAGCCTACATACAAATATCCATATAATTTACATTATTACTGCTCTAGAATACACATTTTATATGGGATCATAACAAAGTTTTCAGGATCGTGTTATATTTCAACTACAAACAGCTAACAGCTAGCCCCTTACAAATGTAACTCCGATTTACAACATTTCTGCTCTAAAATACACATTTTACATCGGATCTTTATCAATGTTACATTCATACTAGAAAATAGGTCAATGTTTTTGTATAGCCCCCTGTTTACACTATTATCGCTCTAGAATCCACATCTTACTTTGGATCTTGATAAAATTTTGCAGATCATGTTATACTTCAATAAAGAATACCTACTTTGAAAGTGATCTATAAGGGTCCACTTTTTAATGTAGCGCCCTTGCAATGGGCCCTAGAGAGCCCACATTTTATATCGGAAGTTTTTCAAATTTTGCAAATCATATTATAATTCAACTAAGGATACATACCAACACAAATGTCCATATTTTGGCATAACCCCATACAAATTGAGCCCCATACAACTCTAATACAGCTCTGGAACCCATATCGTTCATTAGATCTCAATACAATTTTGCAGATCTTGCTATATTTCAGTAAAGAATACCTACTTTGAAAGTGATCCATATGGGCCTACTTTTTAATGTAGCTCCCTTACAAATGACCCATTTTAATTTTTACCCCTCAAGAACGTACATTTTACATCGGATTTTTTTTTAAATTTTGCAGATTATATTTTATTTCAACTACGAATACATACTTTGAAAGTCAAATTTATGAGTCCATACTTTGGAATTAAACAAATGTGGCTCCCATTCTACTCTATTACAGCTCTAGAAACTTCGTCTTTCATCAGAACATGATCTATTTCAACTAGGAATACCTACCGTGAATGAGAAATATATAGGCCTATGTTTATAGGCCCCCTCTCATATGTCGGTCCGATTCATCCTATTACTACTGTATAATTTGTATTGGTCTGCCGGAAAATTGGATCAATTATCATATTATTTACCATAATCGTTAAATGTGACTAAAGATGAATTTATAGAATACAGTATAATTTATATGAACTACATAAACTTGCTCCCATGAAACACCTGGGTTTAGCAATAAAAGCGAGGTATATACGCAGGGAGTGGTGTAGGGTATTATATTGTCGGCCCCGTCCGACTTTATATCTAAATCTGAACCGATCTTACCCACTTTCAGCGTAGGTGTTTCTAATTCGATTATAAAATGTTGTGCCAATTTTAAAGAAAATCGGGTACAATATGTGGTTTAAGGCGGAAAGAGTGAAATAGGGAGCGAAATTTGTATGGGGCTATATCTAAATCGTCCGTATATCCATACTTTGGTATAACCCAAATGGGGAACCTTTCTGCTCTATTACAGCCCTAGAAACTACATCTTACATCGGATCTTCATTAAATTTTGCAGATCATTCTATGTTTCAACTAGGAATACCTACAGAGAATGAGAAATATATAGGCGCATGTTTTGGCACAGGCCTCAAGTGTTGTTATAGGCCCCCTTCAAATGTCCGTCCGATTCATCCTATTACCGCTATATAATTTGTATTTGTCTTTGGATCTTGATCAATTTTCCTCATCACTTTACTCGGAATATCTGCTGGAAAATTGGATCAATTACTTTATTATTTACCATTTTCATTACATTTGACTAAAGATGAATTTATAGTATATAATTTATAATATTATAAAATTGCTCCCATGAAATACCTGGGTTTAGTAATCAAAGCGAGATATATATGCAGGGAGTGGTGTAGGGTATTATATAGTCGGCTCCGCCCGACCTTAGCCTTTCCTTACTTGTTTTTTCTTAATATGTATGAAAATTCATAAATAAAATGAACAGTTTCATAGACATTTCATAATATAAAATTGTTAAATTAGTGAAACTTAGTTTCATGTCAAAATGTCATTGTATTAAATTAGAGTTTCTTAAAGCTTATGAAATATATCATAACCAATAAAATTTGTATGTTATGAAATTTCTTCATAAATATAATGAAGAATTTTGCTTTTTTTTTATGAAACGTTTCATAATTTACAAGTAGATTTTTAGTGTGCCGACATTATTCAGTTGAATGCTAGCAATTCTCATTTCTCCTATGTTAACTCTGACATAAGTATGTATCCTAATTTAGGTCAAAGACAAGATTCTCGGAATGATGACAGTATCGACTGGTTAGTCAACAAGTCAGACTTTTTTGCTTTTATATTGGAAACTTCAGTATAAATTATTAATATTTATGAAACATTTTCATAAAATTAATGAAGTTTCTTTATAAAATCTATAAAAATGTTCGTAAATTATATTATGAAAAATAGTGAATTTGTATGACAAAATTTCATTGAATAACGAACTTAATTTCATAGTTTCTAAGAAATGTTTCAGAATTTCTATAAAACATTTCATTGATCTGTGATTTATGAAATATGTTTCATACATTTTATGAAGTGCTTCTTTGGCTACTTTTAATGAATATTTTGTTAATATTATGAAGGTCAATCTTTCATATTATCATTAAGAAATCCGAGGTATGGCCGCAGCAATTCGTCAACCAAGCCTAATATATTTACGGCATTTATGTCGATATGTTTTACATCAGCATTACTTATTGTAAAAATCCATCACGAAATGGCTCTAAATTATAAAAGCCCACAGCAAACCTCTATTCGATAATTACTGACGTTTCCTTTCCCCGTGCACACCCACCTCGTAGCACAACCGATACCACCTATAGAACAACAGCGAACACATGTTTTATCTCTGTCTCTTTCCATGATGCCGTGTCATTTGTCTCCCGTTCCTGCCCGTCCATCCTTAAAGTCAAGCTGTTGTGGCTGATCGCACTGTTTACGTTTCTGGCTGCTTGGGTTTGGACAAGAACACCATGCAACTGGTGCCGGGTGGTGCTGTCGCGCAAGCTGAAATGGCCTTGAAAAATCTAGAAGCTGTACTTGACGCTGCCGATTCGGGCATCGATAAAGTCATAAAGAATACCATCTTCTTGAAGGATTTGAACGATTTCGGTGCCATCAATGAAGTCTACAAGAAGGGTAAGTTATTTGAAAGAAATGTGGGTGGTAGTACCTCAATCATGTGCCATATAAATTTCAATAGTGTTAACCCAACTTTTTTTTTATGGTTCTAATCATTATTTAATCACCAACATTGATAATTTATTTATTGACCGAACGAGTTAATAGTGTCTCACTAAAATGTTCTTATCTCGCCACGCTTTTAGCGCTTTAATAAGGTGATGTTTATGTTTTTATTTGTTTAAATAATTTTGACGTTTATCAGTTAACATCAATCGCATCGTTGAGTGTTTTCTTCAACACTCTCCACTCATTCTACTCTGCCATTGAGTTGTTTCGAGACGAATTCACCTCTAACTAATTCCCTCTTTCTCACTCGCTCTTATTATCTGTCTGATAATACATATTTCTCTCTTTCAGTTTTCACCAAAGACTTCCCTGCCCGCAGTTGTTTCCAAGTCGCCCGCCTTCCTATGGATGCCTTGGTTGAAATCGAATGTATTGCCATGACCGGCAATGTGAAGACTGTCACATCGGATTGACTAAATCCGCCAAATGATAATGTGATCTCGAAAATGTAATGGAAATATTGATGAAAAAAGAATAAATAAATAATTCGAATTAAATATTTTAATGTTTGGATTGAATTTGTAATCTAAAATTTAGGAATCACTTTATGGTGAGTCCAAGACGTCTACATCGCAGATTACTAGCACCCATTCACGAATATAAATATCTATTTAATATAGATGCAAAATGGTCTTGAGCCAGGACAATATCCCAGTTCAAATCATATATTGAAAAATACAAACGAAAAAACTAAAACAAAATCAGGGAAAGTGAATCTCGGTTTCGGAATTTAGTTTTCCATTCGAAAATGTAATGAAAAACCAAAATTGTACAACTATACAAAATAGAATAAGATATCAGCGCAGAGGGAGTGTAGTCATGATCTGATAACGTTTGAAAAATATACGGATATGTGATGTCTCTCGTTTTTAGGCGAAAGAGTAGGAATATCACATAATAGGTGTAATGACTTTTGACGTCAATTTTGTTGTTATACCCCCCACCATAGAACAAGGGTATACTAAGTTTTGCGTCATTGTCATTGCGTTTGTAGTCATATGAAATATCGATCTCAGATGAGTTAATGTATTATTCCTCGTCATCAAATTCTAAGACGATCTATTGGTCCTTGAAATCAAGCAAATAAACGAAAAGAGGTGTGATGTCCACATTTTCGTCAAATAGTTGCAGATCGGTTGAAATTGAAAATGAAAGAAATCGTCCAGAACGATTTTTCCCTATAATCCCTAATCCCGGATGAATGTGCTCCTTTCTGGAAAGTGTTAAAAAGCCAAGAGAAAACGTAAGGCCCCCCATTCACGTACAGTTTTAACTGTCAGTTAAAACTGTCAGTTATAACTGTACGTGAGTTGCCGGTCTTAAACTGTGAACTGAGATGTACACACACGTCCAGTTCAGTACTTCAGTTTTTAACATGGATTCGAACGAGCAGGACGGTTTGGCCGCTATCGGTTTAGTTTTTGTAATTTTACAAAAAAAGAAAAAATAAACAGCGTAAACAGTGGTGCAAGAAGTGGTTATTACAACGAAATGTATCTTCCACATTAGTTTATTAACAGAATCATGATACTCGCTAGACTTAACTTGCCATAGGCAAGGTTCAGATCTATATATTCCAATAAAATCAACTATTACTTGGTTCTGTTTACGCGACATGATGATACGCACTCTCGCTCGACACAAATTGAACTGAGAACAGTACACACGTTCATTTCAGTTAAAACTGTCAGTTAAAAATATAAAATTTTTATATTTCTCAGTTAAACTGAACAGTAGAGTACAACTGTCAGTTATATACCACACACATACAGTTTCAACTGACAGTTTTAGTCTGAACAGTTCAAACTGACAGTTTAAAACTGTACGTGAATGGGGGGCCTTAGGGTGAGATTAAATGATATAATTATTAAATGGTACAGGGTTTTCCAACAAGAGGTGTTAGTTTGGTATTCAAAGAAAAATGTCATTTTTTTGAGATAAATGATCGGATGTTTATTTCATATTAAAGAGGGAAGGTATGCGGTTAATAATGAAAAATAACATCAGCCAAATGGCCACCACGACCACGCTTACAGGACCATATCATATACATAATATTTTCTATAGCCAAATCGCGAATTCTATCTTTGAGGTCTTGAATCGACGCTGGGCTGTTGGCGTAGAACTTATCTTCGTTGCTTGTGTGACACGTAGCGCCGTCTTGTTGAAAGTAAACGTTGTCCAGATCAATACCATCCAACTCCGACCATAAAAAATCATAATCATCTCTCGATAGCGCAATCCATTCACCGTAACTGTTGATCCAACCTCATTATCGAAAAATTAAGGTCCAATGACCCCACCGGACCATAAACCGCACCAAACAGTCACACGATGAGGATGGAGAGGCTTCTCAGCAATAACTCTTCGGTTTTCGAGCCCCCAGATGCGACAATTTTGCTTGTTGACGTAGCCACCGAGGTGGAAATGGGCCTCATCAGTCAAAATGATTTTTCGATGGAATTCCGGATAATTTTCATTCATGAATTTTAATAATTTCATGTGCGTTGTTGAAGCGTGTATCGTTTCATTTTTAGTAATGGCGTAGTTTCTACTTGTCAACGAATAAAAATCTTCAAAAGTGCTACTGATTCAAAATAACACCTCTTGTTGGAAAACCCTATATATACGAACATTTACACAACTTGAATTTTACTCATGAATAACCTACTTTCAGGCAAATAGTGTAAGCCTGAAAGTAGGTTACCTGTATTAGTTCGATTCGTCTGTAAAAAAAGGTATTATTACGGTCTTTTTGGGCATAATTCCGATATAAAATATAACTAAGGACAACGACAATAAGAACAAATGTTGTTTGTCTTTTTTCTGCTCTATAAACCACATAATTTAAGCGGTTTTTGATCAAATTTTGCCACAACACCTTACATCTAAGTTAGAAACATCTGTGTTGGATGTGGGTCAAATCGGTTCAGATTTAGATATAGCCACCATACAAATTGCACTCCCTATTTGACTTTTTCAGACATAGAAACTGTAAAATATAAACAGATATTCTTCAAATTTGGCATAACACCTTATATTTCAACTAGAAACATTTCTGGTGAAAATTGAACAAAATCGGTTCAGATTTATATACAGCTCCCATACAAATGTCGCTACCGATTTGACTTTCTTTGCTTTATAAACCACATAATTTAACCGATTTTGATCAAATTTGCAAAACACTTCATATTTCAACTAGAAACATCTGTGGTAAAAATTTTTCAAATCGGTTCAGATTTATATATAACTGCCATACAAATTTCGCCCCCGATTTGAGGTTATCTGCGGTAGAAACCTTAACCCATTTTCCTCAAATTCGGCAGGACAACTTATATTTTACACTAGAAACATCTAAGGTAAAAGAGGATGAGATCGGTTCAGAAAATGTAAAAAGCGAGGATAATAATAGTACCAACCTAATGACCGCAGCTAGAGTCATGAAATTCGGAGTATACATTCCACTGACTGCGTAGACACGAAAAATAAAAGATTTTTTCGAAATTCGTAAACAAACAATGGGTACAGAGGGATAAAAATAGTACCAACTAAACGACTACAGCTAGAATGATGAAATTCAGTGTGTACATCCCTCTAATTGCGTAGACATGTAAAATAAAGAGATTTTAGAAAGTCGTACTCTTAAAGGGGTAAAATAGGAAAAAAGGGATAAAAATGGTACCATCCAAATGGCCGCAAGCAAAATGACAAGATTTTTCCAAATTCGCAAAAATTTGTTGAATTATGAAGTTAGGTTATTTTTGCACTATGTACGTGAGATAATGGATTTTCAAAATTTGTACTTTTGGAATTAAAATAGAATGGAAATACAACCAACTGTAGCACGCACTATCTACCAATATTTATGATAATTACGCTTTTTTGAAAATATAAATATAAGAATATTTTTTTTTTTTTTTTTGAATTGACGAAGTATTATTTCGGTATTGTAAACGTATTGGTATAGCCGTGCCTTATAAGCGTGGTTTGAAATGATAAAAATATTATATTTTTTTATAAAATTATTTTATTCAATATTTGTATTTGTTTTGGTTTGCTATATAAAAAAATTATATTTTCCGGCAATCCATGGTGGAGGGTATATAAAGTTCGGCCTGGCCGACTTACGGACGTTTTTACTTGTTGTAAACTAATATGTTACTGCACTTCTACGTTAAGTCGACAGCTTCCAATTTGTCGGTAATCCTGTGGAATGCACTCAATGGGATAGAAGATTCGGCCCTTGGCCGGGAATTAACGTCATTGCATTTCTTTGTTTTATTGTGTTCACAACTTTAGTCTTGTAAGTTCGTAAGTTTTGCCTCTTATTATTTTTGGTTCCTGCTATAGCAATAGCTAGACAGGGCGTGACTCCGATATAGTAAATACATTTATTAAGG